>JAQIVE010004775.1:0-13976 GCA_034698285.1 Sminthurinus bimaculatus | reverse complement strand
CTGCATCTGTATGATCACTCAGAGTGCGAGTCAATATACCAGGGTCTGCAATGTTTCGGAAAAAAACATTTTTATTGTTAAAAAATACTTGGATTATTTCAAAAAAACGACAAGAATAATTTGTAAAATGAGAGATATTATTTAAAAAAGATCTTAAAAATACACAAAGTAACTCACCAAAGGAATCATAAGGATCTATATTCGAATTAGGAAGCGTCCACACTTTAATTGTTGAATCTAAACTACCGGAGTAAACTTGTTCTCCCGTTGCACTCATTACTAGACACAGGACGGGACCCGTGTGAGAACGGAACGTATACAACGGCTCAACGTCCAAAGATGCATTTTTCTTGGCTGACACTGTTTTTTGCAGATTCCACAACTACAAAAAAGGAGACAAAAATCATGGAAAATAATTAGTAATTACTACAGCTTATACCATGATAACGGAGCTATGAGAGTGCATCAACTTTTAATATATTTAACATCTTAATGTAAATTTTAAATGGATTAAATATATTAATTTAAACCTTCAAAGTGTGATCCTCGGAAGCAGTGACAAGAACCGGCTCGACCGGATGAAATGCAAGAGCACGAACGCTATCAAAATGTGAACGAAGAGTGTATTTGGGCTGCCAAGTTTTACGAAATGCTTCTCGATCCAATGTCACCTATCACAAAAAAAATTGAAAAGAAAAATGTAAAAGTTAAAATGTTTATTAATGTGTTCTGTATTCATAAATATCACATATAAATGAAAAGAAATAATATGTTGTATTTTATAGAATTGAAATTTTTAAAAGCAGAGTAAAAGCCTACATCCACGTTGATATCCGCATCATTATTGACTGTGAGCTGAGCGAGTTCTCCTAAACTCACATCGTCAGCTCGGGTCGAGGAATAACTCCATTCGTCTGCCTTATCTGCAGCTCCAGCTTCTTCTGCACCGAGAAAACTAAACTCATTTAGCACTTCTTCCGTTTCTGCATCAACTTCATCCGTTAAACCCTGTACAATTAATAAGATATTACATATTATGTACTATTTCAACTTTAACATAATTCATATCATAATATAGTGTAACATTGAGGGTCTTTGTGAAAAAGTAACGTGCAAATAGCGTCACTCATAAATAAAATGATACACAATTTACACAATACGTACATAATTTTTTGACAATTCTTCAACAAAACAAAGCTAAAAAGGTTTTTAAAAAAATAGATTGGTGACTGGACCAAAATAAATATTTTTCGTACGTGTCCTTTTCGTTTATTAGGTTGCTTAAGTTCATCGTCCACATCATCCAGGTCATCATCTCCCATATCATCATCATCTTCGACATCCATTCCACCCGAAAGAAAGTCAAAATTAGCCATAACAGCGGACTCAGCTTCCAACATCATAGCTTCAGCCAACGACTGTAAGAAAAAGAGCATAAACAAAATGTTAACTATACAATATAAAGTGAACGAATATTTTAAGCTTGAACAGCATACAATTATTTTACAATAATAAATAATCATCATTTTATTCCAAGCATACTATAAACGAAATATTTTTTATTAAAAAACACAAATATTCTATGAGAAATACCTTTTTAGGTGGTGGTGCGGCTCGTCTCGGTTCAATAGCTTGCCGTTTCTCTGTCGTTCCTCCATTATCTTGCTGTTGTTGTTGTTGTTGCTGTTGGCTTTCGGTCGTTTCAAGTCCCAAAAGTGACCTCACACGATTTGACCGTACATCGATTATGGTGTCAGTATAACCAATTTCTTGTAAGTATTGTCTCAAAAGTTGACGACCTTGCCTCCAAGAAACTTGTGAAGTGATCGGCTCATCTCCACTTGCATTCTGTAGCTCAGGTGGTTCTGGCTCTAAATCTGGTGGTTTACCCAGTTCCCCATTCGGATCTGAGCCATACTTCAATTTGTGATATTTTGCTCTATATTTCAAAAAAGAACCGAGTAAATGTAATATGATTAAAAATCAAAAAATGTATCAAAGTAATTTTTCCAGCAACGAAAATACTGTGCTTTACTTCCATATTTTAAATAATAGATTATAGTCTGTTAACATATCAACTCTTTAATTTCATTTTTTAAAACTGCATAATACTGTGATTGGATTTTTATATATAGCATCATAAATCATGAACTGCTATAATATTATATTTGATATTATATTTGCATAATCATTTATTTTTTACTCACCTTTCTTGTTTTAATGCATACTCCAGCATTTTGATTCGTCGAACAAGATCGTTCTTTAGATTATCTTGACCCTTCCTCTCCCCCTGTAGAAATGCGATACGGGCTTGCAATTCGGCACGTTCCAGTTCCCAACTGGCACGCTCCATCTCGAATTTAGCCCATTCATGTTGGATGAAATGTAAAATCCCCGGAATGGAATATCGAGGTTTCTGATCTTCTTTGGTACCAACCATTTGGGCTCCTTGTCCACTCTCGTCACTACTGACGTATCGCATGACACCCGCCTGCCCCCACCCGTATCTCTCTGACTCCCCAATAATTAATTTGCCACTTTGAAACCCTTTGAAAAAAAAACTTCCTTCCTACTAAAAACTAAAGAGGGAGGGAGGACAACTCGGAGTTGTCTTTTTCACACACTTTCCTCCTTTTTGTTGTTGTATTGAAGCACTTTTAAAATATTATTTGAAGATTAAAAAAATAAAATAAACAAAAGGTCCAATTTTAATTTTCTTGCTCTTCCCCTTTTTAATTGGGATCTTGATTCTTGATTGATAGATGATAAAGATACAGCTTATCGTATCTTGAAATTGAAATAAATTCCTAAGTAAAAATACAAAAAAAGAGCATTTTTATATTATGAGTACGACACTATAATATTCAGATTTCAGATGATATTACGGTATTATGTATCATAGTATTTCTAAAATTAAATAAATCTAAAGACAAACAGATTACGAGAAAAGGCGACAACTTAAATACAACAAACAGAAGATCATGAATAGCAAAAATGATGATTATACTTACTATTTATAGAAAGAAGACGAGGAGAAGACGTCCGACGTCCGTCACCATCAATTTGAAAAATGACCACATCCAACCAATGTAACTGTAACAAAAAATGAAAATTATAAACTCAAATGTAACAGAGATTATAATACTGTCCAAAAATCTCTGTCTCCTGCCTAAATACTACTATTAAAATACTGTCTATATTAAGTATAAGATACAATATTATTATTTTAAACTCGGTTCACTGTTCAATATGTATTTAAAATCCAGATATATCACGCCTATATCAACCCCTAAAAAGTATGCACTATATGGACAGACTTAACTACACACAAAAATAAATACACACAAATTGTTCTAAAATTGACGATACACTCACCATTAAAATTAATCAATGTACAAGTAATCACAACTTGAAGAACTCCACAGTAAACAAACAAATATATTGTCAAAATGTTTTCCACTATTTAATTTTTAATTTTAATTTATGTCTCGAAAAAATGTCGATTGCATTTTGACTTATTTAGCAATGTTGTGCGAGTCGTATTGGAGCGTCTTGTCACTCTTGTCCTTTGAAAATTTGTCAAAATAGGCGATTTCAGGTTTTTTAATTTACAATCATGAATGTTCAATATATTGTTTTTTAAATTTAATGCGTACATATCAAAATTGGGGATCAATTAGAATTGCTAATGCGTGTTCATGTTGCGCATTTACCATTTACGTGCCCACTTGTATCAGCAAAATCGAAACAAAAAACAATTTGTTCCGAAAGCAACAAACTAAAAATGTAACGAAGAGGTACTTACATTAACCTCATTTAATGAAGATTGGATCCATGTAATTATTTTAAAGTTATGGAAATTCAAATTAAAAAATCTCAAGACTTGATTTTACAAAAATAAAATTTAATGTACTCCAACGATGTTGTCAAAAACTTCACAGAATTTGTCTAGAATTGTACAGCAATGGCAAGTAGGTATATGCAATGAATTCTATTACGCGAATGACGCACATATTATATGTACCTCCATGATACGAGGAGTCTATAAAGACACCGGCATGATAAAGGCAAAACCTTAATGATTTCAAAGGCATAGACCTTTAAAAGCAAGTACATAGTAGTAGATAGACAGATAGAAGAAAACAATTTACTTAGCTCATGCCTCTCGTTTTACATGACCTATCCTAAAGTAGTATGAAAATATATAGTGAATAAATAGGGAAAAAAACACGATGAACTTGCACAACAACGTTCCAGCCCAGCAGTTCTTACTCAGAAATTCCTTAGGGAGGCGAATTACAGTGTGCATACAGATGAAAAATGAAAAGCTGGGTGATTGGGACTTTTAAAGATATTACATGTCAGACCGTAATTTATTTTACGAGTTTTGATTTCCATGTTACAAGTATATTAAATAAAATAGTACTTACTTAAGGGTCTTAACCCAACACCATTCGTCTCGATTTGTCCCGATAAGAGAAGTTGATCAGTAAAACTGGTACATAATATTATGGCATTGTGTGTTTTTAAGTGCCTCTGTCATCATGTAAGCATGAACTTTGGCATTTGCTTCTTATCATCCTTACTTCTTGCATTTGTACTATATAGACTATAGACTATAGACTATAGACCGGATGAATGAGCAAGCGGAAGAATCACTGTGCATGCTGGATCTGGCGGAATGTCCACTAATTGGAGTTACCCAAATTAAAAAGTAACATGTTCATTTTGACTTTTGATACAATAAATACTTATAATACCAATGAGACTATGTACTGTACTGGCAGGATAAAATGAAAAAATGGACAATGGACTTCGGAGTGGAGACGACAAATTTTCAATTAGCCCCAAAAAGAGCAACAGTGGTCATTTTTTCCATCTAAGTTTTATTTCTCAGTCTCAGAATCAAAGAATAGAAGATACTTTTTCACGTAATTAAGTATGCCAATGATTGATGATATAATTGGGTATATTATGTTATTTTGGGACTTTCTGGCTTTTCCTCTCGAAATTCTAAACGTTGCCCAGTTTGCAGCTTACTTAACTTCCACAACGAAAACACAGAACTGAACAAAAAGCTTTGACATAACTTTCAACAATATTATGTACTTTCTTACTCATTAAAATGAGATAATACAGTATCATGATAAACTGGTTATGTATCTATGTATCAAATATAGAGAAAGAACAGTGATTATAATTACAGGCACACATGCAAGCTCCTATTTATATTATGATGTTTCCTGCTATCTTAATGTCTCATTTGGGAGCATATTGTTCATTATTCGTAAGTATATCTTTACATATTATTATGCATTATACATGCTGCACCACTTCTGTTTCGGAAAAAAGTTAATTATATCATATGGATCTACTTTGACACGTTTCGCATGAAATCGCGTGGTCTAAGGCATAATAATTAATAATGTTAAAACCGGAACTTTTGCAAACTCAAAAACTCATCATCCGAAGCACATGTCATGCAATAAAATAATATGCTAACTAAATAATACATAAGTACCTACTACTATGGTAGGTAATAGATAATGCTGTACACTGTACACTTGAGCACTTGATGAGTGATGTTCATAGCTAATGCAAGCTGTCATGTGTATTATTTTAATAGCTTATTTTGCGAGCTTAGTTACTAGTATACATAGTACATACATAATTAGTTATCGGCTATATGTATGAGTAAGGAGTAAGCTCATTCGTTTAATATTTTCCATTGCAACCTTACATCTTACATATTTTGAGCAAATTGCATGTGTACAACGTTGCTATGATCTTTAGAGTTCCGCCCCCTGATACTGGTCAAGGTGGAAGGGACGTTTTTAAAGCAAGAAACAACCCGCATCGGGTATCGAGAAAATTAGCTTCCGTAACTTGTAAGCGCAAGTACACAGTTTACAAAGTACATACATACAAAATACAGAATCTAAACAAAAGGACAACACAATGCAATAGCAAAACTTAGCAAAAATTGTAACGTTTGTAACGCCCTTCTGTATTCTGCGTATTCTATTTTTCTGTCCCGATGTTCTGTGTCTGTGGCCTTTTATCATCATCATTCATGTCATGTCACTCCCACTCACACACAGTTTGTTGTGATGTAAATTATTCTTTCTCCAAACCAATAACTTCTTTTTTCCGCCTGTCTCGGATATTTGATATGATATACATTATATGTACATACATAGGGCAATAATATTATATTGTCTGCTGTTCCTAACTTCTAACAACTTGGTCTACAGTCTGTCTATGTATCTATGTATTTATATTTATGAAAACCAATAGCATGCCAATTTTTCAACGACATAATGCAAAAAGAGGTCTGTGATAGTATACTTTCTATGTAAGTAGTAAGTACTACTGATACATATGTATCTACATAAGGTATACTGTATAATGTGTAGTATGTGTTTTCTAGATACATGTGATAGTGTGTGTGCATTCTGAAGTCCGCACTGTGGACCATAATTAAGTACATTATCGATCGATTGAAAATTTGCCAGCCAAGACGCAATTATTTATTTATTGAGTTGGTATAATACACACATGAAGTGGGTCTGCGATCTACAATAGTTTTATACGATCCAGTATCCAGTGTATCAGTCATATGTGTGTGTTGTGTGCTATCAATCTCTACTCTCCCTTATACTCGTTACTTGTCTACATAATTACTTTAATGGTAGAAGCGGGTTTTAATTATGACTGATGCATGCAGTGTAATATACAATTGTATCAAATATGAACGAAAAAAAGATGAAATAGGAAATAGGTAATGAAACTAACAAAATTAGCAGTAAAAAGTAAACATGGCCAAATATAATTATTTGCGCAATCAGCAAAGTCAGACAGAAGGAGTGATTTCCTTGAAACTGTAGGGAAAAGTTTGAATCTTTGTCCACATTCCAGGTGAGAGGTGAGAGAACCGAATCTGTCATTCGTCACCCGGGTTAAACATATAGACACTCGTTTTAAACCCGAAGGGTCAACTATAGCTTTGAAGAAGAGCCTTGACGCAAGAACAGGTAAATATTAACCATGTAGAAAAAGTAGCGACCTCGCTACTTACAGTTACGATTGACATCACATTATTTTTTGTACAATAATTGAATATTCAATTATGAATTAAATGCACAGTTCTAGTTGATGAATTTCTAATTGACCTTTTCTCACTCGTTTCCAAACTAAATCCTACAGGTTATTGTGCATTGAGTATTGAGTCCATGTGAGTCCTTTGGAGTTTGGAGTTCGTCTTGGTGTACAAGTCGAGCACAAAACAGTTAAAAGTAGAATTGTGTAAGTAATTTTAATTTGTTTTTTAAACGTTAGAAGAACTCATCTAATTGTAAGCAGGAATAAAATAACAAATAGGTGTAATAATATGTTGTAATACGTACATAAAGCAAACCTTTATGTTTCCAAATCTTTTAAATATTATTATTGTTCTAAACTCTCATGCATTGTTCACAGGCTTGATTTCTGATGCCGGTGTTTCGCCCGTTCAAATTAATACTGGAACGAGCTTGGACATTTTCTGAACTAGCACCGATACCTGTAATTAGCACCAGAAATTTCTCTTCGTCCAGAACTTGCAAAAAATCTACTTCATCTGGAATCACAAGCGTGCCCTCAACCAAACGGAATATTATGAATATGAATCAGCACGAGAATATGAAGCCTCCAAACATTTTGGTTTTATGTGAGGACTACAGTAAGCGAGCAGAAGTCACAAGTACTTTAAAATCCGTTTTGGCTAATGATAGGTAACCACCATTTTCTGTTCTGTTATAAATTATATTAAAACTTTACAAAAGTTGAAACTAAACAATTATATTGATTTACAGATAGATTTGAATTGTATAATAGTATGCATTTTCTGTACATATCTGCAGATACATAGTATATGATTTCCCTGATACTCAACTTTCTCAAGACTCGAGTTGGACGAACCAAACTGCATTGTTGGTGGTCTCTGGGAAAATCCCGGATTATCAGAGAAACATTCCAATTATTCTTCGCTTTCTAGGGGATGGAGGGAAACTTTTTGCATGGTGCTGTGAAAATCCTCCGTTTGGTTGCGAACCAATGCCTTCATCATCCAGCAATAAAAAAGCTAATATATTATTGGCAAATGGAGATTCACAAAGTCATTCCGTCTCAGTTTCACCACCTTTATGGAGCTCAGTGGTAGTGGATGAGCAGCTGTCTACACAATTTCCTTTGACCTTGACTTCCTCTGTGATTGGGCGAGTTGAAGGTTCAGAGGAGGCTGCAGTTCTACTACTTGACGGTGGAGCTTTAGGAGGAAAAGCAATTTTGTCCAGGGTAAGTTACATTTGTTTTACGATTGTAATTTTAAATTTTCATGAGCTAGCTTTAAGGTTAATATTGGTTAACTTGTAACTTTGTAAATATTATATTTTGTAAGTACTAACGATAAGTATTGTGTAATTTTAAATTTTAAATACAGGTAGCATTTGAAGAGACCAAAAATGACGACTCTTCTCTTTATCTTCTCTCCGTCCTTCTTGGTCGATATTTGGCAATTGATTGTACTCGAGCCAAAAATGTTGAGTACACACCAGGATATTTACTCGGAGACCAAAAGGTATAAAAATTGTCTTGTAATTTTATGTGCAGTTTAAAAATATCGAATCGCATTATCACACTAATTTTATCGTTTTCTTACTTTTTATGTTCTATCATGATTAGAATTAAGTGATCATTAATTTGCTGTGGTTTCCATTTTTTCCCTAGATCATACAAGATTTTCTCCAGTCTTCATCTTCAACTATTCAGCAACCGAATTTGACAATCGAGTTTGTTCCTCCGGGGCAAAAAGGGTCAACGCCAAGCAAAGACGTACTTCCTATTGTCACAACGGACTCTCCACCGAATTTTTCTATTGCTGAGTTTTACAATGTACCTAAATTAGTTTTTATTAGCTAATTATGGATTAAAATTATACATTTCCTACGCGGGAAAATACTAAAGTCGTGGATATTTTATTGTTATTACTTGTTGTGTATTGTGTAATAATTTAATTCTGCTCTTTATTCATGGCTATAGAATTTAACAACGACAGACCTGGGACATCTTCTAATTTACACGGATGTCATCACTTCTACAATGCATGTGTTCAATGGACGGTCTCTGAAGCATGGACTTGTGGTTATAGCCAAGTATCAAACTAAAGGCCGAGGTAAAAAAACTAGAATAGGGAACAAAAAAATTCAAAATCTAGAAAATATTAGCCTTTTGGTTTTTAGCTTTAACGAAAACGATAACCAACCGATTCTATAATATGTTTTATGTTTTATTATTATTGTATTATTTCTATAAATTAAAGGTCGAGGAAAAAATGTTTGGTTAAGTCCGACTGGTTGTGTGAGCTTTACAACTCAATTGAACACTGCATTGAGCTCTAATTTGGGTCAGCGACTCTCTCTCATTCAGCACATTGCAGCTCTTTCCGTAATTTTAGCCGTTCCTAATCACAAGGTAAATAAACAATTTATTTTTTACCTTTTGTTTGTAAATAGACCTAAATTTTTGCTATTTCACTTTCAAACTTTCAAAATTTGCACTATTTTTAAATCAAAAGATAAGAATGTTGGGTAGATAATGTTAAAATAATAATTATTGTTGTCACAACAGGAAATCAATTTGAAAGTTAAATGGCCCAACGACATTTACCTCAATAACCTTAAAATTGGCGGCGTTCTTACCGAAACTCGGATTGAAGGAAAAATAGCCACAACAATTGTGGGAATCGGTGTCAATTTGTCCAATGAGCACCCCACAGTCTCTCTCAACTCGTCTCTTCCCCCGGAGGATAAATTTAGCCCAGAGGTCTTCACAGCTAGAGCTTTATCTCAAATGGAATCGCTTTTGAACCTGGTTGAAAGGGGGGAGACTTCAACCGTGCTAAATAAGTACACGGACAACTGGGTTCACAATATGAACGAAGTGGTCAACGTGGAAATGGAATCGAGCAAGGGAAATTTCTCTCAATGTCAAATTTCCGGTGTGGATGAATATGGATTCCTTAAAGTGAAGGAAGTCAACTCTGGCCATGTCTTTTCCGTGGCTTCGGATGGAAATTCCTTTGATATTATGAATAAACTCATTGCAATCAAATCGTCTTGAATGAAATACGGAGAAAGTTAAAGCCACCTTCAGTGTTGTCAATAGTAAAATTTAAAATACTTCAGAATCTCAAGCTTTATTCAAGCTTTAATTATGTACAATCAAGAAACAAAATGCTCAAATCGTGTGTATTAGAAGAAAAGCTACATGTACTCAATATTTAGAACTACGATTCCATTATGATAATTGATAAAATATAAAATCGAATTCTAATGATACTTATCATCACACGCTTAGGTGTTAGATAGTTTAATTATTTTGTGCCATATTATATGCATTTAATGGTGTAGGCATGGCGGCTAAACTTTTTTACCAGAAAGAAGGGTAAAAAAGTCTTTCTGGTAAAAAAGTTTAGCCGCCATGGGTGTAGGTTTTAAAACAATTATTCTTATAATTGTAAATCTGGTTTCATGAGCCAAAATGTTGTTTTTTGTGGTGATAGATCTCTCGTTATCTTTACCTTTGCTATGATATTAACTTGGTTCACGTATGTTACTATTAGCTTTGTGATTGTAGTATTTATTAATTTATGCTGAATGTATTTTTTGCAATATTTCTTTGCATTTTTTAAAAATATTTATGGTGAGAGTTCTATTATTTATTATGTTAAATGTATAATAATATCATTATAATTTTAAGAATGGGTTGTGTGGAAAAGACTATTTTTGTAAATAATATAGTACAAATTCTATAAACTATAATGAAAAGTGCCTTTCAGATTCTAAAAGAAAACTTTTGTGAGATCTGAAACCAAATAATATACTATCAAAAATTATTTACACATAACATATTTGTTAAATATTCAATTAATAATTAAATCATTGTTTGCCATTTTAGGCAACAACTTGTTTACTAATTTTCGATGATTCTAGAAGCTAGCGTTCTTTAATAGTAAAATCCATGAAATATGATTAAAAATTAAATAAAATTAAAAAATAGTGTAAACATAATCTTAAACTGTCAAAGTTGTGGTTCTAAGCGTAAGCGTATATTTAGATAAATAAAAAGAGTCAGGGTCACAGTCAAACTAGTCAAAATCAAGGGTCAAATACAAATGTTGAGTATCCCAGCGGCGGTTGGAACGATAGAAATACCCTCCAGCGAGCTCTCGTTCAATGCCGTAATGACGGCCTTACCCCTCACACATCCACCCTTCGTCACCGTCATCACTATTCGATCCATCTCCCGACAAACATTAATCTTGTCCTTGCGGGAGAAGTTGAGGATCTCCAGGGAAATCTGGGTTTCGTTCATTCCAGTGGACGACGCTAGTGCGCCTTTCGCTTCCACTAAAACTCCGTTTTTCCGAATCATGTAGGACTTTGACTTGCCCGATTTACTCCGTCCACTGGCCTTGGGCTGACCTCCGAAAACCATGAAGCTGGGTCAAAATCAGCAAAGTTGGATTTGATTTATTTAACTTTTCTTAAATATCTTTGAGTCTGACTCCCAATACAATTATTGTGTAAGTACATACTTGGTTCCCTGACGGATAAAAACGCGGTGACTTGCGGCTTCTTCCAGCTTCTGACTTTGTTTGCAGCTGGTGTGAAAGCGTTTGGCCGTCGAGAAGAATGCAATCTATGAGGAGAGAAAGAGAGAGAGAGAGCAAAGTAAAAATCAAAGCATCAGTAGTTTATTTCATGGTTTATAATGTTGGCCCATTTTAAAATTTAAAATTTACAGGTCAAAAAATGGCCATTAATTATTGATAATTCGGATTTACGCTGTTGAGAAAGGTGAGAATCATCAGTAGGAGTTCAAATTGTGTATAAAACAGGACATTGGAATACTCTTCCGAGTAGCAGCCCTTTGGCCAGTAAATACCACTAGAATGTGTCTCGAAATGCTCCAGCTCAGCCTGTCTTGTCTTTTTTGGCACTTGCATAGTATCGCAGGGCTTTTATGGAAAACAACGGAAAATTTTGAAAATGTAGAAAAAACTTTTACAGTTTTTACGAAAATTCAGCGCAATTTCATCAAAAACAAAAGTTATACTGTATTAAATTATGCTAAGAGATCATCTCACATTTTTCCTGCAGCAAGAATTTGGGATAAAATTTAACACGGAGGAGCCCTCGGTCATGAAAACGGGACCGGAAACACCTCTTCGAAAAATTCCCTGATTTTCATTAACAGACATGGGCATCCAATCTGCGGGTCCGTACAAACCGCAGCATTCATTCTGAGGAAAAATCGCCACTATTAATCATCAATCAAGGAAAATAAAGTATTTATTAATTTTTTTGGCAAACTATTTCCCGTACTTGAATTTGGGTCAGCTGCCACCGAGGGCTGGAATTTATCACCGGCGTTGGAGCCATCCAATTGTAGTTCAACTCCCGTCTCATCCAGTCCCTCAAGTTGCCGAGGTCTCGATATAGAAAAACGCCGGTCGAAGTTCCGCCCAGGAGTAGAAAAAGTCCCTGGAGAAAAACGGACTGTTTTAGCTGCAACAAACAAAAATCAAGGTCAAAAAAACTATTTTCAAAATAATTTTAAATTTTTTTAAAAAAAACTAGAGTAAAAATGCTAATTGCTGAATTTAGCTTACATAAAATAAAAATGGTCTACGGCAACTCCGAAAGCTTAAAAACAAGAGGGTCATCAACATCTGAATGGAGGTCAGCGTGATGCCCACGATGGGCATGTAGGGCGTCGAATGGTCCACGTCACAGTCGACCGAGGGGGAATTCAAAACAGGGTCAGGGCTACTTGAGCTATTGCAACTTTTGAAAGTATAGGCAGAGCCAAAGGAGGAGAGGAGGACTAGCCAGGAGAAAGTGTGGGGCATTGACAGGTTGATGAGGTCAAAGAGGTGGATCCAACAGCCAAGGATTACCTTTAAAAAATGCAATTTTTATTTATTTCACAATTTTAATTATTTTATTAAATACATATGAATTTGCTAAAATTATTACCGCTTGAGCCACAATCAACAGTAAAAAGATGCAAATGATCCCCTTGTGATAACTTGAACCCTGGCAGCAAGAACTAGAACTTGAACTCGACTTTGACTTGGAGGTCAAGTCAACGGGAGATGAAATACCCGGGATACTTTTTGCCCCTCTGGATGAGGAGGAGGAGGAAGGCGGATAAAGACTGAAAGTCTTGTTGAGGTTCCGACTGGACTGAAAAGGGGACGTGAGCCCCTGCTGACCCATCTTGTTGATACCTTCGTAAGTATAGGTCACGGTTGTTGGGGTAGGGCCCGGGTCTCCGGACCCTGGATTTTCTCCCTGGTTTTGGTTCTGGTTCTGGCTTTGAAAACTCCCGGTATATGAGAGGGAGGTGGCATTTGAGGGTTGTGAAGAGGAGGAGGGGCCCACTTCTGGGGACAACGAGGACACACAATAAGGTTGAGATTCAGAAGAAGAAGTGGTAGGTTGAGAATTCTCCAGGAGATTGGCCCAGGGTCCGAGCCCTAACCCAGAAGATGGCCCTGGCCCGGGGTTTGTCGCATTTGTCGAAGTTGGCATTGTCATTGACCCCAAAGATCTTTCAACGTCGGTCTGTTCTCCCGGGGTTTTGCCCGGGTTCGGTCCTCTAGATGAGGAGGCAAGGGTGGACCACCCGGGCATTGTCATTTACGGGGTGGTCGTGGGGTAGGTTGCACTCAGGAGGTCATTTTCAGGGGTTTCTTCATTCTTATAATCTAAGATTGTTTCTGTCGAGGTCAAAGGTCACAGCACAGCAAAGGTCACAGGTCACAACGTAAAAGGTATGAAGTATGAAACTATTTGACGAAGTCCAAGGGAATGTGAGCCGTTTGATATAGGCAAATACGTATATCAAACGGCTCACATTCCCTTGGCAAC
>JAQIVE010004774.1:0-13979 GCA_034698285.1 Sminthurinus bimaculatus | reverse complement strand
GGTCTCTTTTTTCCAGAGTTAGATAAGAGAGAGAGAGAGAGAGAGAGAGAGAGAGAGAGAGAGAGGAACGTATGTCAGACACAATACAATCGCCCATTTATCTTCGTCCCGCTATGACTACACATCCGAGTTTTGTGAATTTCTCCCACTGCTTCAGCACATTCAACATTCAGTGCATCCCCGTCATGTACATATTCTATATTCTACTCTACTGTAATGTAATGTAATGTACAGGGCGGGCGGCTCTTTACTATTTACTATTTACACACATGTCCATGTCCACGTCGATTCACTGGCGTGTATGTATATGTGTATTGTGTATGTATATTGTTTACACTGCCCCTTGCGATTGCCATTCCCATTCCGATCCAAAGTCCGATTTTCATGCCGACTCCGATTCCGATTGCTTTTCCTTTTGATTTTACTTTAACCCAGCTATTGGATTTGTATCGATGCAATCGATGGTCCTTTCTCTCTCTCTCTCCTTTTTTCTTGGTCCCATCTCTCTCTCTCTTTAAAACTATGTACTTTACTTTTGTCTGTATTTCTATTTGAATGTTCAATCGGATTGAAAGTACAACATGGAATACACTTTTCGAGCCTATCCGGACTGTATTTTTTCCCTTGCAAAATAAAGAGGCCTGTACTTTTATAAACCAAAGGGAGAAGTGTGTAGTATGTACAATGTACATATGCATTTTTGTACATGTACATCTGACAATCTCTGAGAATCTGGGGTGGGATCTGATCGTCCTGCTCCATACATATGTACATATATACGTTTCGTTCCCCGGTAAGTAGTACAGAAGAGAAAGAAAGGAAATTGAAACGCATTTAAATTTTTTATATCAGAGAAATCGAGAAGAGTAAAACCGAGAGAAAGCTTTTTCTAGGACAGTCTGATTTTTATTCCCAACGTCCTCAGAGTATCATCTTATATGTAGTTCTTTTTTTTCTTTTCATTCTCTTTCCCAGCCTCTTTTTCTTCGTCTTTTACTTTCCCTGTAAAGTATCTGTCTAAAATACCGAGAACTAAAAGGAATCGGAATCAAAATCCAAATGGAGTGTTGTTGATGTTCTTGTTGTTGTTGCTGTTGTTGTTGAAAACTGTCAATAAGAGAATTGGGACTGCATTATTTGTGTGTAACGAATCTTTGGCCCAACCGGAAATGACAGCCGAATGACGCATTTTTCAATTGTATTTTGCCCTGCAGTCTCTTCTTAAAATAAGTATAAATAAATGCCATCTATTTATTTTCATTACGGCGCTCTTCCTACTCTCTTTTTTGCCTGAGAAAAGAGCTGCTCAGAGTCTCCATCAAAATTAGGAGGGACATACATAGTTTTCTTTTCCCCTATTCCTTCTTCTTATGTTATCCATATTTAATTTCAGGGTGAGTGCTCAATTTATACAAATGCGCTCATGTCCCAATTTTTTTCCTTATTTTTTCATACGGAGAAAGTTCCACAAGATGAAAAGAGAAAGCAAGTGGGTGTGTACTGATATTGATACACATTTACAAGAAATGGAGATGGAAAAGACGAAAAAGACTGTGCAGATCGAGGATCCGCGGATCCTTGATCTTGTCCTCCAAAAGTATCTACAAGTATGTAAAATGATGTCGAAAATTGTACGGCTAAATTGCATGTATCTACATACATACATACATGGACTGACGGATTGAAAATGGAGCGGCGGATGGAAAATGTTGCAGAAAATTGCCCTCAGCCCTGTTCACTTGGTGCAGTGAACAGAGATATCCCGATATTATGAGGAGATTCGTATTCCTGCTCGCGTTCCTCTCCTATTTGAACATTGAACGTTGAACATTGAACACACATGCAAATATCTGCACATCGTCCGTCCATACGTTCGTCTATGTATATTGTATGTGCCTGTCTGTATGAAAGTATCGTACATGAGGTGATGAAATCCATCTGGAAAAATGGAGTCGCACAGCTGAATATTTCCTGCAGATACAGCTGCAGATATCCTCACATTTCTACTTAAAATACGCCAATTTTCCATATCACGAAACACAGACGTGCATATCTAGTACATATCTGATCTGAATCCTGCCACCTTTTTCATACTTCATACGTACGTACATTTGCTCACCCTGATCCATTTCCGCCACTCAGGAATCAGATACACGAAAATGGAGAGGACAAAGAACAAGACAAGAATGAAGAGTTCTCCGCGCTTTTCATTTTCTTGCAGGAACCGTCCCTGCTTTATCTCCCTCCTTTTCCCCTGTACACTGTGCAAACATCCCCAGTTACATATATGCCGAGATGTCTGTTGAGTTCACATGTATGTATGTATGTCGGCATGTACATTATCCAGCTTTTGATAGTCTACACTCTCGCATTTTCTCCAGCTATCCGTATCCGTATCCGTACGGCACATCCGGAGACCCGGGCATCGGTAAAAGGACAAGAAGAAGAGCAAGAGCAGTACATACAGAGACAGAGGCAGAGGGGGAAAGTCACCCGAGGAAGCAATAGGATTAAGGAGGAACAGACTCCGGAGATGTTCTCATCGTGTTCAACACACACTCGCTGCTCGCTGGAGAACTGGAGAAAAACTGCTGCACAGTGCACACCCATTCCGATATGTATGTATGTAGGTTGTAGGTACTTGAGCTGATAAAATCTTGAAGCACCTTTCCCATTTCCCCTCTTTTCCCGGTACATTTAGTCTGCACATCTATAGATAGATACATCAGATACAAGTACAACTTTTGCCCCTGCTCCTCACATTGTCCGCACTGGAATTCTTCTTCTCCAGATATTTATGGAGGTACTCCAAAAATATATGTCCATACATACATATTACAGTGGACTATAGTTAGCTGGAGAAGATGCCCACCTTTTCTTTCCTCCTCGCTGCAGGAGGATACAGGTTAAGTTTGTCCCTTTACATTCCTCCAGTAGTAGCAGCAGCAGCAGCAAGTTGGAGTTCCAGGGCAGCACATTGAGGAGTCAATGCATTTTCCCGTGATGACATTTGTGACACCGTCTACATACTACATACACTCCACTCTATTTTATTGTGTATCGTGTACATACATATGTAACCCGGGTATGTGTATGTATGTACCATGTATCAAATGTATCGTTTCTATGTACATTTTTGCTCTTGCACTGGGATCCTGGAATCCTCTTCTCCTCCAGCCGCTGTTCAATATTACCCGCTTCTCCCATTGTGCCTCTCCTTACTTGACTTGACTTTACCCTCCACTACTACTCAGGTATTCAGAGGACAATCTCTTCACCTCCCTCTCCTTTCTCCCGGTTTCTTCTCCTCCTTTTCCAACCCACGTCGACGGTAGAAGGAAAAATTTGGAACCGGGTATTCTGGTCCAGTGTAACTACACGAAACCTGGAACAATATCCACCTCCACCCTGTTTAGTATACAAATCAGACATTTATATCTATTACCCGGGCCTCGGCCGAAACATATATCCGCCGCTTATGCAGGATAGGGCAATGTGACCTCCTGTATAACTTTACTGTACATAAATACTGTACGGTACATACTGGACAGGAAGACGACAGACTAAATACTTACAACTGGAAGATGGAGGTGTGGATTTTCTTGGGGAGCAAATCGTCCGTGGATTCTGTTGCTGGATAAAAAGACCAAAGAGGGAAAAGTTGCGACACGTCAGCGTGCAGCGACATGACACATACATAGTTACAGTATGTACATATCAGAATACATTTAAGATAAAGGCCTGCGTTCAGAATTTAATGAGAATCCAGAATGACAAGAATAAAAATCCTTTGACTGATAAAGGAGATAATTGAGCAGGCGATTGAGCGATTGTTGATGTTGATGGGCCAAATTCTTATCTTGGTACGTTTTTTTATAAATTTTCGTGTTGGCTAAAAAGCTTTTGCAGTTTGTGATTCCGTAAAAATTAGAATCGGAATTAAAATTAGGGAAATCCGGAATTGCGATTTCGAATTTGCACTCAAATTCCAATGCCTTAAAACGGTAGAGTTTAGTTAAAGGATTGGATCGCAAGTTTGGATTTGGTCCCGTGGAATTTTCATTTCTGATTACTCCAGTCTTTGATCGTCTTTGGTCAAATTCATTTTAAATCCGCGGACGCGGAAATGTCCATGGTATGAAGAAACCGAAGCTGGGAATTCTGAGCAGAAATTTGAAATTTTTGCCCATTTCTATAGACGGAGCTTTGGGCATTATGAACGGGGGAAAAGGAAGAGTTTGCATGTGGAGGTTCATGTTGATGGTGATGGGTATGCAGAGATATGGATTGCATCACCATAATTTCCATCTCCACCTCCATCTGCATTCATATCATTATCGCCACTATTATTATCCCCGTCATTATTATTATTATTATTATTATTACTATGTATGAGACTGACTGAGCGAGGAATCTCTCCTTCCTAATCTCACTTGTGTTTCGGCGGGCTTATGTCACATAACATATCGCGGCATCATCATTGGCTCAGTTGCACAGCCATTTTAGACTCATTGTCAGCTATTCTATATTATGCATGTGTCTAGGCCAACTTTTTGCTCGTCTCCGTTCTCCGGCCGTGTCCAAAATTCTCCATATTCCATATGTGCCTTTTTTCGCCATTCTCTTCCACTCCATTCCACCCTGTCCATTTACGTTACTGGAAAAACGTAATCTCAGGTAATTTCCTCGTGTTCAAACATTCGCATTCAAATTTACACAAGCATCATCTGCTAATAGACGCAAAAGCACGGAAATTCCGCGGAAATGTTCACAGTCCGCTGCTACCTTGTCAATCCCTGGTTTTTTTCCATTGCCGCCATTTTTTATCTTCACTGCACACTCCATGGCTGATTGCAAAATAAGCATTTAAATGCAAAATTTTTGGAATTTTTTAGTCGCTTCTGTTTTCCCGGGTGTTATCGTCTTATTTAAAGCCTAGACTCGTTTTTGCTACTCCAATTCAGAAAAAGGGCCAAGATTAAGGTTTTCCACGACGATATACATACAATCTAAACCTGAAAGTCAAGATTGGAGGAATGCGATATCGATACTGATACTGATGCTGAATTATAAATGAATGGCCGAGATTTCGGAGATTTTTAGGACAAACCCGGAATTTCAGCCACCTCCTTCAAAATCCGGGTTACATATCTACATATCCATGCTCTACATCTATGTACATATGTCCGGTTTATTAGCATGACTCTGGATCATAAGATTGTGGCCAAAATTTATTACATTCTTAAACTGTGATTTACTTTCTCTACTTTTCCGCTCTTCTGCCATCTGAATTATTTAACTTGGCCAAACTTTGTTCATGCATGTACTACTGTTTGATATTTAAAAAATTCCGGACTGGACAAAAGTAGATGTGCAAGCTTCTCTCACATGCGTCATTTATACGCACAGAATTAACTTAAAAGACTTTAAAAATAGAATAAGAAATAGAAAATTAATTTATAACCGGGAAGTACGTTGCAAAAAATGGAGATTTTTAACGATTTTTGCGAAATCAAGCAAGATGAGATAAGGCTGCAATACGGGGAAATCCAGATTTAAATTCCCATTTGGATTTGGACTTGAATTCAAAATTTTGACGATTTAGGCTTCAGTTTTTTTATCCTAGGATTTACGTCACCTAATGCAGTTTTAGATGGCCTGTGTAATATTAATGATGGCGACTACTTAATATTAATACCAAAATGATGGCAAATGGAAGGGGCAGCTCACGTTTTGCAAGTTAAATAGTGGAGAACGTACATGAGAGATGAGTAGACTGCAACCTACACAGCAACGTATAATATTGTACAACGATACACACATCCACAGTTTAAAATACGGTTGAGCTAGCATTATGAGAGAGGGAAGCATTAAGATTCAAATTTATTATGAGTGGCTCACGCTCTTATGCAAAGTATTACGTGTATGTACGATAGCCTTTGGATGTTCAAGGGCTGGCTGGCTGACTTGAATTGACTTGACTCGAGTCCATGCAGACTATTCGTATTCGTATTCGTATTTTACATATGAAATGTACACATGAAAATGAGTGAGTGAGTGTATGTATGTGTATGTATGTATGCGTGTATGTGCACGCAAGTGAGGATTCCCTTTTTTGAAAAAGTAATAAATCATGAGCAAAGAGAAATTGAGAGAGAGAGAGAGAAAGAGAGAAAGGAGCGGGAGAAAGTCAAAGAGAGAGAGAGAAACGTACGGAAATGACAGACGCGAAAATAAATTACAAAATTAGCACGTATTAATGACCCAATCGTATAGTATAAGTATAATAATCCTTCTATAAATTTTCTAGCGGTCGCAAATGACCCTGCCAGACAGCATGACATTCCTGCTACTATACATACTCCTGATATTCCTTTCCTTTTCTATTTCTCGTCTCAACTCAACTAGTTTTAGTTAAAGCTTTAGCTTTAGCTTCAGCTCTTTCCCCATTCCAAGTGTAGCCAAGCATAATACACGAACCTCCATACAAACATTCTCATACATACATACATACATGCAGATTCTCCTTTAGTCTAGACGACGACTTTCTCCACGATCCAAGGTTTAGTACAAAAGCTAAAGCTACCGCCAAAGCCAAAGCTGAAGAATGAAAGAAAGGGAGTGAGGGTGGAGGGGTGGGAGGGAGAAAGCCAAGCCAAGCCGGTTTTTGGCTTTCTAAAAGTGCAGGCGAGATTTCTATTGCTACAGATAGATAAAGTTGTAGTTTAAAATCCAAGTCTGGCTTTCTCTCTCACTTTCACTTTGTGCCCATTAACATTCCATAATATGAAATGTAGATGGATATTATTATGTATGTATGTGTATGAGAAATGGAGAGAGAGAGAGAAAGTGAGAGAGAAAGACAAAGTCAAAGTTGGCGGAAATTGTCTACACTTTCACTTTTGACAGAGGCCGAACGGCCTTTGATTTGTTGACTTGTGATTAGCATTCAACACAAACATTTGACTTCCTCGGCGTAACTACACAGCAAAATACCCGAGGAATGCATAATGCGAGCACGGGGAGAATCCAACACAAACCAGATGGATCATACATCATACATATAGTCATAAGCACTCTACACTAAACTATACAGTCAAATTGCATATACACACACTTTTGAATGTATATATGAACAAGGATTTCTACATGAATAATGAATATTGCATTAGCTCTTAATATTATACAGTATCGCATTATCTAGATTCAACCGGCCTCTGAATTTATGTATATTTATTTCTATTTTGAATACCGACAAACGGAGTTTGGTCTAACCGCCTCACATTTTTCTTAAAATTTATAATGAACATTTTTTTGAGTATGTATGTGTAGCTCATAAAATTTACAGTCTTATGTACAGTTCAAGTTGTGCACTGTATGTATATAATTATTATAATGGCCGTGAAAATCCCGTGTATGCATTTTTGCATACATGCAATCCACCCGCACTGTAATCACCCCGATTTCCCCGCCTTTTCAACCCTCTTATCGCCTTACCCGTGAACTGGTCAACAATCAAACTATGGTTATGCCCAGGACAAAAAACACCCACCAAATCACGTTACACACTATTGTATTTTGTATTTTGCTTTATCTGGTGTACATACATAAAAGAGAAAGCAAAAGTCCGCCCTTATCACACCATAAAATTAGAGTAACGGCGTCGTAAATAACTGAAGCAAAGTAAAAAACGAAGCAACTAAAATTTTCCTTAATTTATGACAACTTTCTCCCTACTAAATTATGGGTAGATTAAATTTTTGCTTTGAAACTGTGTTTTACATAGTTGTGGGGGCAAATGTTGGAATTTAAATCCTCAGATGTTTTAATCACTTTGATTTACCCGAGATTTAAATCAAAGACTATTTTTCATATAAAACAAATTGCTTCCCTGACTTTTGCATCCAAAAACGTGTTTTTAAAAATCTGTTTAACAGGTGCACAAGGAAAGATGACAAGAAAAAAATTACATCAAATAAACCAAAATACGAATAAGAAGGCCCATTACACGCTTTTGAAGATAGGCAGGAGAAAGCGAAAAGCGGAAGGGAAAAGTTGGGACAAAGTCTTTGGTGAAAGATGATGCAAGGCAAGGCGTCAGCAAGAGTATTAAAGTAATAGTGACGAGGGTGATTATGGGAAATAATGTCCCCTTTTCAATTTGAAGATGCCAACATTAATCAGGGGCGTCTAAATAGATATCCTTGATGTACTTGCTTTGATTGTTTGGCCTGGTTCAGTTATACAATACAATACAAAACAACACAATACATTGTACATTGTACCGGGGCTCCATGCACAATGCACGTAGGGATTAGGGATATTTATAAAAGTCGAAATTGGGATTTTCATACATAGCACAAAGAAAGTGGTGAAAGTAGCGGAGAAATCCCACACGCCTATGTACATACATACTCTTGCACACGTACAAAGTTTTTCCTACCACTGCTTTCTCCTGTCTCACTCTTTGCCAGTGTCTTCACCTTTACCTTTGAGACAGTTTCTTTTCACTGGTTAAGATTGCACGAGCTATCTCTTTTCACTTTCTCCCTGTTTAACTAACAAAGTTAACTAGGTCCTGGGAAAATTGAATAGCGGTCCAATTTCTCACCACAAAGGCGTCTTACAAGCAACCAGAAAATGAGCCCACATTACCCTCCTTTATCTGTTTCGCCCCTCTCTCTTTTCATTTACCATCCCCCTCTCTCTTTCTCTCTCTCTGTGTCTCTCTCACTCCCCACCCCGCCTCCCTCCGTGTATACCATGTAATCGAGAAGAGTTAGTTTTGTGGTGCTTTCTCCATGCATTTATGTATGTGGTAGTTGCAAAATAAAAAATAAACTGGGAGTTCTCCCAGAAGGTGAAACGTGGTGCATGCACGACCGTGTCGTGTCGCTTCGTCGTGTGACTGAGATTCGTGTTCACAGTACACAAGTTGAGTCAAGACTATTGACGCAAGTTCAATTTCAATTCCTATGGAAATGAAAGAGAAAGAGGGGAGAGAACGAAGAAAGAAAGTGAAGGCAACCCAGCGGGGAAAAGGAACCAAGAAAATGTGAATAAATAGCTTCACCTGCCTCATTGTCAAGGGAAGAGCATCATCATTCAGCCCACGTGATAAATCTCAACAGACACTGGCACCGTACAAATACCACAAGGCAAGATACGCCATATGTACAGCACGCCACGCAAAAATCACTTGCTGTGGTTCTTGATGCTGGATTGCCTGTGGTTGGATTTTTACTTATTTTGTTGCAATTATTCGTTTTTTTATTTAATCTCAAAATCAAAATGGAAAAACTTTAAAAAAATCCATAAAAACCATGTAAGTGCATTACACATTACAACCTTCAATTTGGAGGAACCTTGAAAATGTAACAGCTTACATATAATAAAATATTATGACGAGCCAAAAACTAAAAACATGGGAAGGAGCATATCGCTCTATTTTTTTGAGCTGTTTACTCTTCTCCCAGAAACAGCAAGGAGAATGCATTTCACATGATTCCATTTTGTTCCGTTCCAGGCCATTGTCTAGCTCCAGAGTCTACTCAACTCGAGTCTACTCAACTGCTGACTGGATACCTCCCACGGAGATGTGATGGTCGGCAAATGGATCTCCAAAGTGGAAGAACGGAGACGAACATTGAGAGCATCCCATCAACAATCAACATCCACGCACTATCTTACTTTCTCCGGACTATCCGGACTATAGAAAGGAAACAAAACGCAGACACAAATACAAATACAAACACAAAATGCGGATGCAAATGCAAATGTAAACAAAGTGGAGAATGGATGGAAACAAATTCCTGCTTTCACTCACACATTTTTCATGACGACGTCCCACGGATACCCATACTATACAATACGGTATGATACGATACGACACATTGAAAAACAAACAAGAGGGCTGAAAACGCATCTTTTCTCCCTTTCCCCCTGAAAACTTTGGACATGATTCATAGTATTCATGGTATCCATACTTTGCTCACCAAAATATTTTTGTATGTCCACCAATGTCAAACCAATGTCAAGGTCTGTCTCTTCAAAATTTGTGTGTACAGCACACAAATGAATAGGACGAAAATGGCAATTTCAAATTGAGAAAATTTCTGCCTCCTTAGACAACGTGCAGACAGTCCAGTTGGAATTTACAAGGCAAATGTTTCAACGCCATTTTCATTCTTTGCACTATTATTATACTGGATAAATATTGTGAGAAGACGAGGGAGCAACTATGTATGTATGTATGTATGTATGCATGCATGCGTCTCCTCATCTTTCCAGAGAGTCTAGAGTGTCCGCAGCGCGATATTTATGTAGCATCGAAAGTAAAAGTAAAAACTGACTTTCTCCACTTTCTCCAGCCAACTTGTCCTGTCGGCGAGCGCAAGATGAAGGGAAATAACGCCAAGACGACGACAATGACAAGGAGAATGACAGCGAGAACGACAGGGAAAGCATCAGTAAAGCATCCACGACAAAGACAAAGACGCAGACGAGGAGCTGAAAAGTGAAAGCAGAAGAAGCAGTGGAAGAAGAAGAGCCGAAACTAATGTAAAGGCTGTTGGAATTTTCAATAGAAAGTAAATTTTGGCCTGTTATTGTTTCTTGCTTGATTAAAGACGGGCATTACGCGGAGGAACGCTGAGAAGAGAGAGAGAGAGACAGAGAGAGAGAGAGGTGAAGACGGAGGAAGAAAAGGAGACTGAATACTTTCTCTTTATCTTTTCGCCTCCGGACTTTGTAAACACACAAATGTACACACTCGTAGAATTCATACATACATACATGATTCTTGCACCACGTTGGTGCTCTTCTTACACATTTAGACATACACATATACACCATAACTGTGACTATGCCTATGTACGAATTGTGCTGGATAAGGAAGGGCGAAAATGTGTGCCTGGAGGTTCCTCTTCCTGTTTTCATCCTGGTTCTGGTTCTGGTCTCTCCCGCATTGTCCATGTCCAGGGCCCGGAGAGTTTCGTACATACATACGGGGAGAATTTGCTATTCTTTGTATGTACAATGTACAATGTGGGTGCATAAATGTGTATGTATGTATGCTCGTTTGCACAGAAGACAAGAATAGAAGGGAAGCAAAGGAACGAGAGTATAGTATAGTATAGGAGTGCATGCATTGAATAATGCATGGAGAAAGCCCTCTCAACTCCTCCTATATAGTTTATGGCCGGTGATTATTCTCGGGAAAGTGCTCTTCAACTTGAATGTCGTTCAAATATCTCCTTTATGCGAAAACTTGCTAATACCTCCCTCCTTCTCCCATGTCCCACTCCCAAACCTACCACACACACACACACTCCCATATACACATACACTTACATACATACAAATAAAATATTCCATTCGAAAACATTTCACATTTCCCCAGTTACTCCAACCCAAACAAAACCAAGCCAAACTCAACTCTACTACTAAACCAAACACAAATCCAGGCCCATGATATGCATACACACATAGTACGTACGTACAAGAAAAGTACAAATCCAAATCTACTCGCATTTATCTGAATCTGCATTTAATTTATTTTCCTATCCCAAACGTGCGGAGACCAAGAAAACTCTCCGATTTTTCAGCACATACTTTCTCCACTTTCTCCTTGTTCTTTGGATTGTTAAGTGTGTAGGTTCACACGAGGGAAAGTCGACATCCATCCACTTCCCTTTGATCAATGTATATTAATCGTAGACTCATGGCTCACACACAAAATACAGATACATTATACATACAATTGAGCCAAACATCAAATTCATCTGCATTTGATGTTCCAGGAACGCGCGAAAAAAATCAAATAAAACCAAGTAATATGTAAATTTCATAACAAAACTTGTGGCGCGTTTTCCAGTATGGAGCAAGAGACGGAAAATTGGGGGGAGGACAAAGGGGTTGTAGGGCGGGCCAGCAAGTTGACCATGAGAAGGGTGTAATAGAGAAATAAGTGGAGAGAGGGGTGAATGATGGTAATTTTGTCTACTCTACGCACATACTTGGTCAGGATATATACAATATAGATACACACGTAATGAGCGTATGAATTACGTTAATGTCGTGCAACATAAAATGTAGCGCAAAATTTATAAGATGGACGACAAGGAGCACGGCGAGCATGTAAAGTATGTAAATATAGCGCTTTAGCGTCCTACACAACACCAAAGCACTGAATGAGGCAAATTACGTGTGTATGTATATGTGTGTGTGTGTCACCGACTTGCTCCCTGCCTCCTGCTCCTCCTTCCTGTCTCCCCATTCCTAATAGTCTAATAATGATAACGACAACAATGCATATGTACGACCAACTGTACAGAGTCACTGCGACGATGGATTATACATACAAAAGAACATACGGAGAGTAGTTTGGCCGATTTACCCGCTCCGCTCGACTGGCCCCGGCCACTTTACCCCGGCGTTTAATCATGTTACAAAAAACAATACGCCCCACATTTAATGTGGCTCATTACGTCCCCCTCCCTCCTCTCTGCCTCCAGTCTACAGTCTACAGTCAACAGTCAACAGCCAACATTCCTTCTGTTTATGTATGTTGATAAATGTAAGGAGAATCACAAGTTTTGCTGGGAATGTGCAAAGGCAACTAACGGAGGAGACTCTCGGAGAAAGTTTGAAACTTTCTCCATGGCATGGAGTCCGTCCGAGTCTCTTCTAGTCCGTGCTTTGCAAAACTTGGACTTGTAAACTTGGCATACCGTCTCACGGTTTTACACCGTTCACACATCAAAATTTTGCAAGATTAAATAGAGAAAGCTGAAAAATTGGTAGACATAGGACGGTTTTAAATCTTTAACTGGTGGTCAATATTTTCGGTTCCTACGGTACACATCTCATCACCATTCTCATTGTCATCTCATCTCATTTCATTCCATTTCAGCCAAAGGATACATTTATTTTTAGCATGAAGAAAGCAAAAGTGAAAGCACACGAGAGAAAGTAAGTTTAAGTAGGCGTGAGTGTATTATTATGTGTATTATCCAAGTTTTAGTTATGCAAAGGTTCATTTATGCAAACTTGATGGACTTTTGCGGGGTTTTGTTCCACATATTAATCCACCGTCGTAAATTAGGCCATTATTATGTACCAAAATATTTTGAGGGCTAACAACGGGATAACATGTAACTTAATACACACATACACACGCCCTTCTTCTTCCTTATTTTCTATACATACACTGAATTAACCTTTCCATTCATAAAGTCCCGCGTCACATATTAGACATGTTACAACTGCAATTAATTGTAATTACAGAGGGACGGAAAATCAGCCGAGGTCCGCGATCTGGCATCCAAAATATCTAATTTCAAATTTCACCCGCACCCTCACCTTGAAAATAACGGGATGTACATATGTAACTACAATTACCCGGCTTTACCCGGATGTGCCCGGCTTATGATTAGAAAGGGTAGATACCTGAACTCTAACTAAATATAATTTGTGTGTAGGAGTACACACGTACATAGATGAGATGATGACGATGGTAATTGTGTCGCTGTAATTATGACTATAATTATAATTGAAATGGTAAGTCCAGCTTGTTCATTACATACACTTTCCATCCAGATATATTTTCCAGCCAAACCCGATTTGGATTTGGTTTTCGTTGAACGTTGACTTTTCCTCCGTCTCGTCGTCAGCAATATTGGAATTGAGACCATACCCGCATGCTATACCCATGTAGAAAATCGCCACTGCTGCTCCGCTGACTGCCAATGCCAACGCCAGCCCGGAGTTTTAGCCCTGGATTCGGTTTTAGATTTGAAAATTTCTCTCCGAGTCGTTAGCCGGCTCGTTTATATTAATGATCCCATCACGACCATTCCATGGCCACTCACCACCATCACCAACCCGATGACGATGACGATCCTGATGGTTCTGATGATGACCATCACCATCACCATCATAAGGACCATGGGCACTGATGATGGCGGATGTGAGGAAAA
>JAQIVE010004773.1:0-13979 GCA_034698285.1 Sminthurinus bimaculatus | reverse complement strand
CCAAAATTCAAATCTTAATGACTTTCCCATGTGGCTCAATATTTGACCTTGTGTGACCCCGAGACCAGCGCCACCTGAAGAATGAAAGACATGCCGAAAAAAACTTGGATTCTTTGTCTACAAATGACCTTTGACCCCATGTTGATATTCGCAGTAGTTCCGGAGATATGATTTTTCTTTATTGGTATGTAACCAGTGGATCACCCTGTATCTACAATATGCAACACGATTATATTATTATGATTATACACATGGTCCTGGAAAAAAGTTCATTATGAAAACGGGGATTTGAACAAAAATACATATATAAGTAGATATAGGAATATTAAAATTAAAGGCCGAATTTTGCGAAGATTTTTGTAACTGTTTCGAGTCAAAAAGATCGGACGACAATCAACAAAAATACCGAATACCCGATGTCGGGTATTTTTTATAAGAACTAATTTCCAGTGTATTTGGCCTTTGATTTTGGTTTATTGTTAGATTGGCGGACATTGAAAATTTAGTACAACGTTTGTGTTGCAATTTTTTACATCAAAACCAAGTTTAACATAATATATTGAGAATACCATAGTTACAAAGTAAAGCATTAAAAATGATATAGAAACGAACTAGCTGGTTCGTATGAGATGTGTGTCTACTGTACTGTTATTATTGTTATCATTTTCTGGAAGATTACTAAGTTTTGGAGCAACGGAGATACTTTCACTTTTCTTACGCCGAGTTTTTACCTGTTTTTGGGGCTCTTTCTCACCAGTTTCATTACTGCCGGTGCTGTTACTTCTGTTACGGTTACAATGAGGATCGGACAGATTAACATTTTCTTTTTCCGAACTTTCACTACTTATAGACAATCTTGAAGCTGATCGGATGGAGGGATCGTCGATCATGTTTGTATTTTCAGAGTCGTCCGGATTGCTGACCAGAGAAGACCGTTTACTTCCCATGCCCATTCTTCGAATAGCAACGATAGCATTGAACGCCTTTTGCCACCTTCTTTTGACAACGTATCGTTTCAGCTTCTTTGTTTCAAGTCGAACGTCTCGGATATTCCTCAGCCACTTGTCATTCAACGCTTGGGTTGCATCATATCGGATTCTGTAAAATAAAGATAAATAATGCAAATCACGCAAAAATAAATTCATATGTAACTTTATCACATTTCAAGAGTAGACGTGAACATTTTCTATGTAATTTTAAACACTGTGCATCAATTTTACCGAGATTTCAGAATGAAAAATCAATTTTTTCCCTTTAATGTATATATGTCCTTTAACCTGCGCAATGTTTGTTAGCTAATATTTGATTTGCGGCTTCATATGATATGATACACATTTTTACCTTAATTAAATTTTTTTATGTACCAGTAATAATTTTTCAGTATTCTATCTTCCACATTCTATGATTCCACGAAACAAGCGGCAAGCAGGTTAGAATATACATAATACATACATATGTACACATATTATGTTTATTTTAGGAGAAAGTAGACAAATTCAATTAAGTCACCATAACTTCCTCCCCTCCCCAAACAATATTCCTATTGCTTCATTTAACATTTAATTATACTTTGAGTTTTTTCTCGTGTTTCTATGACGTGGCTCGTTTCTCACTTGCTACTTGGAAATACGTAAGTAAATATACATACATATCTGTATTATTAAATTATACACCTACACATTATCATACAGCCTAAGCCATACTACACACTGAAGTATGCATAATTTGCAGCTCATATTGATGCTTTCATTGTGATTTTTGTATTTTCGTTATTGAGGACAAATAAATATTATGATTATGATACAAATGATGAAGGTGTTGTGATATGTATATTTTACGGTTCAATAAATGTATATTCTATTTCCAAAGCAGTGTTATGTCACTAACACAATAAACATGCATTGTAGGCATGTAGAATGTTAAAATACTACACATACCTATCAGCAGCTAATATTATTCACAAGTAACTACTTCATTAATCATTATATGTAAGATACGTGTACATTCATCTGTCTGTGTATGAACTTCGGGAAGAGGTTCAAACAAATCAGAAGTTTGTGGGTTTTTTCTGCAACAATATTTTTACTGCTAATTATTTTCTTTTATAAATATGGGTGTCAGAATGGCGGTTGGCGGTTGAACAGTAAAATTCAATAATATTATGAGCAGTAGATATTAGAAAACGAGCTGAAAGCTAAGCCCACAATTGATGAAGGGAAAAGGTCTCATCACATCTGTACTTTTAATTATGCATATGACTCATGAATGTTTATGTCGAATTAGTACATAATTAGACATTTATCTTTCTTTTCTGTTCGTGTGTGATATACATACACGCATATTAAAAATCAGACGCACTTATTACTGCCTCGTGCTTTCTCCTCCCTTTGATATCAGTGGTACAAAATCCGGAGTATAAATGTCAAATAAATAAACGTAATGACATATTCATTTCCCTTTTCTCTCGTTATTGCTCGTTATTGCGACAAGTTGGATTTTCGACCATGAATCCGCATGTTCATGTCTCGTTTGTCCCTGACCATAATGTTTTTTCGACGGCGCTGAGCCAGTATGCAAACATAAAGAAACAGGTATTTTTACACATTCAAGTCCAATTCAACATACAACATGAGCACCGAGTTTCCTCAATTATTAATGAAAAGCACACCAATACAGTGATTGTGATAGGAATGTTTGCTGAAGGATTTATCTACGATCTGGGAAATAATATGGCAAACTCCATCTGCAGAAAGCTTTATCCTTCCCCTTTTACTTTTGTATAATACTGAGGGTGGACAACTACTATTGTCACAAGGATAATTTAGTTTTTCGTGCTGTTTAATTGTGTTTATGTAAAAACCACTTATATGTCCTCCAACTTTGTTTTATGTAGATTATGTTTCTAAAAAGTTTCAGTCATTTTGGTGGAATTATATCTGAGAAAAACATTTTTGAAAAAAATGTCTCAAAAAACCGGTTTTCAAATTTTTTCTGGCCTGTCCTGAGCTGGCAGCTTGTTGGATGATTGGAATACCTCCACTGACAAATAAAGGGGACTCTTCGCAAGCAATCCGCTAAATTTTCATTGTCAAACTCGTAGCCGGAAAAGAGATATTGAGATTTGAATCGGACCAAGCCTGATAGGACATATACCTGTACAAAACAAATGAACCAAAAGTCGGTGGAATTTGGCCCAAATTTTGACACGTTCGGCTCACACGTAGTAGAAATCGATCAAATGTGAAAAAAGTTTGGTCCATTTTGACATACGGTTGTCCGTAGACTTGTTTTTGTACGAAATACAAAGTTTCGCATTAGATTTTTGAGTTCAACTCAATGTCATACAAAGGCACGAAGATGTACCTCTAATCGTTTTGTATGTATGTTTACTTTAGAACCTTAAATAACTATCCCAGTCATATTTATTTTTATTCATGGACGTATAAAATCTAGGACAAGAAAAATTCGAAAAAACAGAGCGGTGGAAAATGCGAGTTTTGGAAAATACTTTTTAGAGACATTTTTTTCAGAAATTTTTTTCTCAGGGATAATTCCGCCGAAGTGAGTGAAACTTTTTGCAAACACAATCTGCATTAAATGAAGAATTAGACAATCTAAGGTATTACCAAATAATGTTTACAGAGCCCGTGTAATAACGACTTGTTCTTGTGACAATAGTAGTTGTCCACCCTCAGTATATAATATGAAAAGCACAGTGTATCTGTAATCTGTACTACATGTTATGTATATTTACTGTGTCTGTGTTATTGTCGATTGCGGATAGGGTAAGTAGATCTACACGTTGAAAATCCTGCGGAGAAAAGGCACAAATCCATTACCAATTACAAGGCCAGCATTGTTTGCTATTTGTAAACGTCGAATGGAGGTTAAATGTGAAAAAAAAGTATACGTGCACATTTCTTGAGCTTTTTGTTCGCAATTCATCATATCGATTTCTTTTATATTATACACACATACATAATGTGTAATGTGTATGTATTATGTATGTTAGCGGGTTTTGTTCGTGTACTTTGCTTTTAGTCCTGTTTGTTCTGTGTTCTTCATGTTTGTCGCTATACGAAGGAAATGAAAGATGAAAGAAAATCGTAGTACTCAGTGTAAACTTTTTGTTGTACGAAAAATACAGCATGCAAAGTAAATGGTGAAATAGTAAAACCGCCTGTTTATACAAATGCAGATAATATATTATGTATGTAAGTATAAGATAAGTAAACACATCGTTGCAAACATTTTCTGGCTTTGACATTTAAAAAATATTGTGTATCTTATCGTCATCTCCTGTATATATAAGTATGTATGTACACAACATGTAAGCAAAAGAGCAAAACGTAAAATATAAAAATTTCTTGTCCTTTCCCATTTTAATTGGGAAGTTTGGTGGAGTTTGGTGCGATAAGGTCACCGAGTCTCAGTTTTCTGATCCAGATTGTGCTTAAACTCATGCATATGTATATCATCTCTTGCTTTATTTTTAATGCATTTTGTATATCCTTTGGCTCTCCGTATAATATTTGACTAAACAATTTGAATATGTGAAAGAAAGGTTCAGATAGACTTTTTCAGAGGTTTTATCCTCCGTTCGTTGTTTGGCAGCCGCTCGTTTTTCTCAACTTTGTACGTCCTACACATGCTTTTCAGTGCATACATAAGATACATACACACATATTAGCCTTTATCCTTGTTTTTATCCTCGTCTGAGTCTGTCTGTATCTCAACTCAACATTTATTATCGTAATGGTGAATCAACGGGAACGACTGAGGGAACAACTGTTGCGGAAAATTGCATGTAAACAAGCGCCAATGTCACGGCCAACGAAATATATTCACAATTCACAGTTTAACGTACACACATACACACACACAGTTACTCCAGCCAGGCTGTTTATTTGCAATTCATTTGAGCGACTTTGAGAAAAAAACATAAAGTTTATGTTCAACACGCGTTTGAAAATACACAGCGTGTATTTACTGTACATGTATTTTGTATTTTGAAGCTTGTGAATATGGGATTTTTAAAGTGTATCATAGTCTAATACGCATACTCAACTGTTTATGGATTAGAGCATCATCCGGGTTTCTTGCTGGCTTTATTATTAGCAATAACTAGGCATACTTTTCAAATGTTACCTACAAAGTTCGATTGTGTAAAGTGCATAATTATTTGTTGACATGAAGGGTTTTTAAAGACTTTATGACTTTCTCCCTTAAGGTGGACTCGAGTAGTTCCCTTACATTTTTACAAAAGAAAAATTGTAGCTGATAAAAACCAGAAATTGACAGCATACGTATGTACATATGTATGTATGCACAGCGGCGACCATTAGTTTTAATCAAAATTCCCCTTATGTAAAAACAATTACACATAACGGTAAAGGAAATGGAAAATATAGATCAGTTTATCGTTTATCCTCTCCATCCATATTATTGTTTGGCAAAAAACGTTTGGAAGATGATAGATGAAGCAAGGAAGAAATTCAATATATCTTACATTTGTACATATTTGATAAAATTCATTCAGTCAGTCATTGAGGCCTCATAATATGCACCAAATGTACCTATAATCTGATTATTTGCAGCTTACAGGCATGGTTAGATAATATTCGAATGATCGATATTTAATTTATTTCCCTTGTGACGGTAATCTACTTTCTGGTTTTTCATTTCTGCTGATAGACTAAGCGAATAAGGTAAATGCTATTATACCTCTTACCTACATGCATACATGTATGTATGTATGTTGCCGTGGTGTCTACCTTTTTAATATGACACATATTCCCATTGTATGTACATGTGTTGTTTATATTCTTACACATACATTTGTTTTACATTTATTCATATACATGTATATGTATTATGTATAATATGTAACTCGTGAAGAGGAAACAACAGCAGCCGCAACTTGAATGAAAAATTGTTGATACAATTCGAATGACAAGTTAATGAAGTTCAAGCCCTTGTTTGTTTGACCAATAATATGTTTGTGCATATCGGACATTTTATTGTATGGATCTTCTGCATTCTGCACGTCTTAAACATTTAAGTTTGGCCGCATACACACAGTAAGTAAAATGCAATCAGAAGGAGGCGAGAGACGAGTACTACTTATGCTGAATAAACTACATACTTTTTTTAATAACTTTAAAAACTACAGCACTTTACGTGATGTTTTCTTCTCCTTTGGCTGATGTTTATGAGTGCTTATACCTGTTAACCATCGAATAGATACACAAAGCATAGTTATGAACTGGATATGCATTTTATGTATGATATATTTTATTGCGGATTAATATACATGCATACAAAACAACTAGTTGCAAGTGACACAGGGAGATACTTTTTATCTCAGTCTTCTACATACATGCATTATATACATAGTGTGTAGGCGTAGGCGTACATGGACAATGTTTTGTAATGACACAGAAAAAACATGTAGAGATTCATAAAATATCAAGAACATCGTTGGCCTTCAGACAAGTCAAGAAGCTATACAACATACATGCATGTATAGTATCTTCTACAGGTATGTACATTGTACATATGTATGTCTTTGCAATGCACGAGTCATCCGTCTCTTTTGTGTTCATTGATATTATACTGACTTGGGAAGCAAAAGTATCAAAAAGTTCAACATGATCATGAAAATTTACCTCTTCAATATCATATTATGCTGTTGCCTTTTCCTCTACTAAAAATGTATCTCGTTACAAGAGGAAAGTGAAACTTGAAAAGATTGTGTTTTATAATAATAATTAAGCAACAATTTGCAGTATTTGCACATAGAACATATATTTTCTGCATGTTATGAGAGTTATATAATTGTTCATGTTATATTAAAATCAATGTTATATGCAGACTTTTCGTTTTTATAAATTGAATTGTAATTAAAGTTATTGGAGTAAAATAAAGGCTACCCAGTATAACGTGACTTATGGTAATACATAAGCATACCTAAGTATTTATATTATGTGTATAGTGTATACTGTATACAAATAAAGGCAATAGTTCGTAAATAAATGTTGAATTCCTTAACTTGAAACAATATTATTACAGTTCAATAAAGTCCAACAACAATTGCAGTTACTTTAATGCACTGAAAAGTCAAATTCAGACAGCAGCTCAATGACAAAGTTTTTTAATTTTCTTCTCCCTACATCGAATCTCTTTGAGAGTAAGAGTGTGATAATTAATGATGTAACATTTATAATATATTCTTCTAGATATTGTGCTGGGTAAATTGAACCAATCGTTAGCCAATAAAAACTGTGTACATAGTACATAGACATTAGCCGTGGATAGAAAATCACAAGAAAAAGGACTGTCATTTCATTCAATAATAATTATAAATGTATTATAGCTACTTGCATTCTCGTTAGTTTGAAGTTATATGATGGTGTTTCTTTTGTATAAGTCGAAACATACAGCCCAAAATTTCAATAATCTTTTCATTGAGCCGTCGAATTTATTTCACCTCATTAACTTTTGGAGGAGATAAAAAGTGCGTGGCGTATCATTGCGTAGGTGTTACATAATTATAATGTTTACTATATGGGAATAAGTATGTATATATGAATTACAAACTATTTTACTAGTTATTCCTTTGGATTCTAAATCTACTGCAATACACTGTGGATATACACGAGCATTGTGCTATTTGCTTAAATGCGTGATTGTGGATTCTTCACTATATAGTTACATCCAATGATTCGATTTATACATATACAATATACACGCATTCCACTGGTGAACTACTGTGTCATATTTAAAATGACTTTCTAACATACTGTAATGTGATGCAATGTGTGTTAAAGTGTACCGTGTATCGAATGCATCCTGGGGAAGGGAATCTAATGTGTAAATGCGAATAATACACGCGCAAGGATCTGTCTGTATGTATCAGTGGCGATGTGTAAAAGTAAAAGGAGTAAAGTAATTATTATCATAATATGTGATTATGATTAACGTAAGTTCTGAAATAGTACGGCTGTCGTACTACTTGAGATTTTAGTCATAGAAAGCATGTATATCCATGTAAAAAATCCTTTCAAACTAGAATTTCTATAGGATATATGACGTACTATTTGAGATTTTACGGTATGCGTCTTAAAGTGCGAAGGTTTTGTTTGATTTTTTTGCCTTTTTTTCTTACAGTCGAAGGTATACTTTTAAGTGTATGTAATGGCACATAATGACACTGCTCATCACTACCTAGGAATTCTAATAATTTAAGAAAGATATGACACATTATTATATAGGCTGCAGAAAAAATCTCAACTTGCAAGACTTGAGCGTAATTTTTTGCCTTCTTTCCATCCTTATTTCGATTATTGTTGCTGATGCCACTTTGACCTGCTGCGTTTCACATGTTTTTTCACCCCGTTTTCTTAGAACTGTGAACGAAACTATTAGTCAGAAGTACATATGTGCATGTATGTACAATGTACAGTGTACAGGGGTTGAACTTTAGTTGATGAGTGTAACTATGATTAATGTAAAATAAATCATGTATAACCCAATGACAACAATGATAATTACTGCAGTGTAAAACATGTTGTAAGTAGTAATGTTTAATTTGTATGGAGTTTTTTTCTGTTTCCATGCCCAAGTAAGTATGTATATGCATAGGAGCTATCTGATGATACCGTGAAAGTAAGTACCTACATAATATGTAATCGATAGGATAAAAAAACCATGCATAATGTGTAACAAAACAAAATAAAAACAATGTGATTATAATAATTTGTAGTTTTAAAACGAAAGAAAACAGTAATGATATTACGATTTAATACATTAAATATTATGTCATACGACCGCATCAATTAAATATAAATCAATTTAATTAAATACTAAATTAAATTAAGTATTATATGTATGTATCAGTATAATATTTTATAGTCACAATTACATTAATACGATCATCACGATCTTGATAATGATAAAATAATAACAATAACAGTAGTAGTTAACGTAGCGAAAAAAATGTGTGTGTGTGATGTACAAGATATATAATACGTATGCAATAACCTGTGGGTTTTCAATGTATAATGATATATAACTCTAGCGTAGGAGTAAATTAAATCTTATATTTGATCATCATTCATAAAATGTCTTATATGTATGCATCCGTATAATATTTATATGTATGTAGTATGTAGGTAATAATATTATATAGAATATAGATCAACGTTCGACTTTTGAATCTACTGGGCATTTACAGAGACGTCGCCCCATGAGCACTTCCTCAGACTCTTCATCATCTGTAATTCTTCGTGGAGTTGATAGGAAAAGCGTCGTATTTGATTCACAATGTTGTATTCACCACAATCAAAGGACTGACTCCCATTCGAGATGTTAGTCTGACTATGTGTGTGTGAGGGGGTCGTGTGGGGATGATGATGATGAGATAAACAACTAGTACAAGTGGAGTCGGGTAACATTGTTTTACTACACAAGTGAGTTATAATACCCCGGGGACTATCGAATAAATAGGGCGAATCAGAGCTCGTCCATCTAGCTACAAAGTCTCTCAAGTTGTCCTTTGTCAGTTCTAAATTATTCCCACTAGTACTTGAGGACCGGTGGGATTTTCTGGGTGGCTGTTCTTCAGGTGTCATGGGCATATTTAAGTCGGCTAATGGACTGTGACGATGATGATGTTGATTGACAAGTTGGGTTTGTACAACTGACCTTTGATTCTGATTATCACGACGGAAACAATGATGATTGTGGTGGTTGTCAGAATGGCCAGAGCCAGAATACCCAGACTCGGATTCAGACTGAGACTGATCTAATTCACCACCAAAACTATTACTGCTGCAGCGACTATTACTACAAATACTGCTACTACTAATACAATTACGAGTGGGAGATAGTCTGACTGTCTTATTGGAACTCTCGTCATCCTCAAGAATGTTCTCCACATTGTCATGGTCATCATCATGTTCTTCGTCGTCTTCCTCCACTTCCACCTCAACTTCTACATCTACCTCTTCATCCTCCTCCTCATCGTCAATAATTTCGTCATTTTGTAATATTGGGGCAATATCTTGTTGTTGTTGTTCGGGTAGCTGTGGATGTGGGAGAGTTGAAATTCCATTAGTAATACTTGGTGCCGCAGTTACGGGTATCAGAAGAGCAGGAGAGAGACTCGGAGGAGGCGTCATAATTATTTCCTCATCATATTTTGTTGTGGCTGTGGATTTACTACTAGTAATATTAGTAGCCGTAGTAATGTGTGTGATGGGATTATCGTTTTGAGATTGATTTTCGTATGTGAGAGGACTGTGGGGAGGAGAAGAGGAGGATGGGGAGGGAGGTAGAGATTTGGGTAGAAGCCAAGGATGTTTCAGGCTGTCACTTGCCGTCAACCGCTTCCTATTTATAAAAAATCAACACAAAAAACACAAGCCATTGTCAGTACATTACACATCATTCTGCACAATCAATATTACATATTACTATTATTCATATTATTTCTCTCATTTTATTTCTCGTAAGGTGCAAGTGGACAGCAGCGAAATTATATGTGTGTAATTCAGTGAATCTCGTTTTCTTTGAAGTAACACACTCCTTTTTTTCTACTCAATTTACACGTTACACATATTTAATTGATAATTCGTGGTGCATTTGCTCATAAATTGACGAAAAGTGTTAACATATTAAATATTATATACATAACTAAAAAGAGCTACTGCTACTACACTACGTTACTTCATCTACATACTGTATTATAGTATTATTTGTTATGGTTTTACAGTTGTTTTAGTTTTGGTATCATTATAATTTATAATATAGCCACTACTTAAGCAAAACTATGGATAACTACAGATGTTTTATACGTGAAGTGTAAATAAATCAGCGGCTGGCTCTGTACTTGCCATTCGTTTTACACAAAAAGCTAAATAAAATTTACGCAAAAAAAGAAAGAAAACATTGCAATATTATTATGGTGCATAAGGTGTTAAAACTATCTCTATAGAAAAATTTGATGGCTTTACCCATTTACGTTTGCTCGGTATTTGAGCTACAAAAACGGATCTTATAGAACTAGGTAGAAAAATAAATTCTACTGTGCATGTACAAAAAAATTCACGGTATTTTTACTTTACTAATAAATTGACGGGAATATAAAAAATGGGACAATGATTTCCATCATCAAATGGCTGTAAGGGTGTTAGATGTATAGACCAAAGGCCATATAAAAGTGTAAAAAGAATAAGCAACTATTGTAATATTATAATATAGCTTCTAAACATGTTGAGTGTGTAAGAAAGAGCAAATATCCCTATTTAATGTAAATATAGTCATGAATGAAGGAGCTGCATATATGCACAATATAATGCACATATTATTTCCTCCTCTTATTCCTGAGATCATGAATTTTCTGAATGTTTAACGAGCATACAATGTTCATTCGCGTCATAATATGGAAGTTCCATATTATGGAGCTAAAAAACCATGTATCTCAAATTCTCAACTCAACAATGCATGTTTAATTGCAGAAATTTATGCATGTGAAAATAAAAGAGCCAAACGATTTCACGCTGCTAATTTAACATGATACTTAAACAGCTTTGTATTTGTGTATCACCTGGTCATAAAAAAGTGCAATAATGATAATAATGCATAATTGTTGTAGTTTTCATATCTTTTCTGTGAGCTCCTCCTTGATTTTCGAATGCAATGCTTATAAATACATACATAGGTAATATTATATTATAGTAAGTTGGAGCTACTTTTCCCTCGCCATCTCTAAAACTGGCACAAAAGATTGTGCACATATTATACATAAAGACGGTAAAAAGAGAGACATGATAATAACTAATACACACAATAATATAATATATATATAAAGGTAAGTCGAGGACGTTATCCGTGTTCTATATGTGATGTATACATTACTAAAAGTATAAAAAACAAATAAAATGCAACAACAAAAGATTTCCTCGGTGCTTCAGATTGTGAATTGCAGTTGAAAAAGACATAAAGTTAACTTCTAACTTCCCTGATCTGATAATTCTGCATTCTAAAACGGTAATAGGTGCAACGTACATGAATGTCTCACATTAATACTCGTATGTACATGTGTTTCCTATATTATCTATTTACTATTTACGCGTGTGGCATACATTATGTATTTACACTGTGTAGTTTAATGGCATCATAAACTTTGCAACTAATACGCCAAAATATATTAACTTTTGATGACAAGAACAGGCACTGCGGAAATGCAGATGGTACATACATAATACATCATACAAGGTACCTCTTATTACCTATATCTACTACATATATGTACATTCAACTTTGGCAAGTTTGAGCCAGGGCCTTGTTTTTCAAAGCGTCAACAAACAAAATATTTATAGTCAATCTTTATTTGTTGACGGAAAAATCCTCTACATTTTGTTACACAAAATTTTGTACCTAATTGCTGTGTGTAATACTGCGCTGAATTTTATGAACTATTTACATGTCCATATTAATATACTAAACCAGAATACTGATGCGTGTCGGAATGATTTTGTATTTAAAGTACTAAATACGCTAAGGAAAGAACGGAGAAAACAAGAAAAAACAACAACTTCTTACCTTTTGTCTTTCATCAGTAGCTTTGATATGAAATCCTTGGCCTCGTCGCTAATTTCGTCAAAGCACTCGTCATCAAAATCATACTTGGCTATCGTCACGTTTGCCATTGTCTCAACATCCGTTTCTCCCATGAACGGACTCAAGCCCGATAATAATACATATGTGATGACTCCAATGCTCCACATGTCTACACACACGTCGAACGTCGACATCGACACATGGAAAGAAAAGGATACGCAGAAAATATGTTTTTAAACTTTCAAAAAAATCCTTCAAGTAATTTTTCAGTGTTCATAAAACTACATACATACATTAATGACTAATGACACATACGATGCACGTTCATAGTATTTAAAAATACATACATAAGGTTGGAATTAGCAACTCGGGAGAAAGATGAGAAAAAATACCCACCTGTTGCATAGTCAACGGCTTCGAAATTTACGACTTCCGGTGCCACGAATTCCGGCGTTCCGAACAAGATCTGTATAGACAATAAATAATAATGAATAAATAAATCAGTCCTGTTGTAATATTATCGTAAGTCTCTATGCACAAAATAGGTTCTATACAAAAGTAATACTTGATAGAGACCAGAATAAATAATATAGACGTATAATAACTGTCTATATACAACTATATATATGCATACACCCACCCACACATTCACCGTTTTCCAAAACCACATTTTTTTCGTATTTTTATGGTCTTTTATTTGTACTCAAGACTGAAATATAACCATCCAAAATTAAAGTTGTAAAAACCGAGAGGGGAAAACAGAGAGACATTGAACTTGGATTCATTTCCTTTATAATATCATTACATAAGGTATTTTACCCATCTTCTTCAATTATGCAAACTCCAAGTCTTTGCAACATGAAAAAACTCATACCCAACTGTAATACACATAGATACTTTTACATACACACACGTATACGCAATAATTTACCATCTTCCTACTCTTTCTTCCATCATCAAACTACACACACACACACATACACATACACATACAGACACTCGAAAAGGAAAGAGGAAAGAAAGAAAAGAAGGTTGCACTTATATTATCTAGTTTTATCTGTTTAATATCCCATCTTCTTCTTACCTGAAGTTTTTTGGTTGGATCATAAAATCGGGCTAGACCAAAGTCTATTATTTTGATACGATTCCCATTCTTTGATAAACACATGACATTCTCCGGCTTCATGTCTAAATGCAGAACTTGCTGTTGAGTTGAGTTGGTTTCGTTTGGTTTTTCGATGGGCGTATGAAAGATTCCACAAAAAAAATACAAAGAACATTCATATTAAGTGTATACATACATACAAATACATAATATAACATAATGGTCGACTGTGTATGTACTGTGTATACTG
>JAQIVE010004772.1:0-13979 GCA_034698285.1 Sminthurinus bimaculatus | reverse complement strand
TTTGTAGTCTATGTTGTTCTGGAAGTGTTGTTGAAGTATGTAGATGAAATAAAAAATTTAAAGTGAAGATAAGGCTGACGAAACATTTCATTCTCCTGATAATGGTTCAAATGCAATCCTAAAGTTCGCATAATCTGTTGCAGTGCACTCTCTCACTGCCGGTTTACTGGAATAAAGATGAAAATCTTGTTGGTTATTAATTAATTTGATTATTTAAATGACTTTTTTTGACGAACATTTTTTAAATGTAAAAACGCGTAATGCTTGTAAGTACTAAAGGCATGTGAATGAGTGACTATAATTTTTTCAACGGGATCCAGTAGTGAATTCTAGCCTTGAGATTCTAGCACATAGAGACAAATTTGAAACAAGAGTGCAAATGCAATTACTTTGGTGAAAGTATAATACATACATTGTACAATGGATGTAGTATGTTCGTCATAGAGTGCGTAGATTTAGCGTTTCGGCCTCGATTCATATACTGTTAGTCTGCATATACAAAAAAGCATGAGAAAATGTGGTCAGCATAGATATAGCGATATCTATACAGAGATATATGTATACAGTAAAAGGGACGAAAAAAGAACGAAAGTATGTATCTTGAGGTGCTGATGAGATGTCTTGACTTGATTAAAACAATTAAGGAGAGCCCAAATTATTTTTTTAATTTCTCATTTCTCATTTATGAGTTTGTGTGGCACTTCCTCACCCAGCATTTCTCTAATTTCTGTGTTTTATTTCATCTTCTGTTTGCAGGATTACTGAGTCTCACCAGGGGTCAGTCCGTGACCGTGTCGATAACACCGCCGGAACAAAACGTGAAAAAGTTTGTGAATGACTCCTACATTGTATCGTGTATGACTTCAGACGGTTCCTATTCAGCCGAGTGGTTCAACCCCAAGGGATCCAAGGTGGACAGCTCAAATCAAGCGTAAGATCTATTTTCTTTTGTTCTTCAATGCACACACATAATACAAGTCCCTAGCGAGAGTAGGGTTATTGTCTTTTATTTTATTTTCGTATACACGCTCTTACTTTCTCCCCTCCATTTAAATAACGCGCACACTTACATTTGTACTTAACAGTTGTACATATATACAAAAAGTAGATAATATACTGGGTGCCTTTTCTATTTCCTGTGGTAATAAAATAAAGCACAAGGGGGATAAGCATACACAAGCATACTGATAAAAGCAAACATAAAAGTTGAGGAGCATTCAATATTCCACCAGAAATTACAATTTACACTGCAACTCAAGAAGTTGCAGCGTGCATGTATTTTCGCTCAAATGTTTGGATTGGACAAACAAACATTCAGAGAAAGTCACAAAAGTACAAAAGAACTTCCCTCAACAATCGCAAAACGCAATGTACTTGTTAAATATTTAAAATAGGGGTGTTCAAACATGCATTCTGTAAATATGCAGTAGGCTGGGAGAACGTACAAATTTGGTGAAAGTTTAGTACAAATTATTACAAACTTTAGAGTCATGTCATGGAGGTTTTGCCAACCATGTAATTTAGATCCGTTCTTTTAATCTTATGTAGTATTAAATGCGTTTGACTGGCAAAAGTGAAAATATTAAGGTGTAAGACGCAATGTAGAAGTATTTAAAAAAAGTACAATTTAGTGTTTATTCAAATTGATTGTTTAGCAGCATTTTTTCTCATGCGCAGCCCTTCATTATTTGCAGAATAAATTAAATTTTATAGGAAAGGATACTTATTGTTAGCTAATTGCAATTTGTAGTTATGCACCGAATTTTTTCGAGTCATGAGACAGCATAAGTGTTTACATACATTTTAATTGGATCACGACTGTTGTACTAAAAATTACTAAAAGAACTTTTTTATTTCGTAACGTAACGTTTGAAGTGTTGTACTACCCAAAGCCATTCACTGCGAGTCGGTATTAAAAGCTCTGCTCTGCACAAACGGCAAATTTAATATCTGTAGCAAAGTAACGAATGTATATTGACGCGTAGTTTTTTAATTTAGCTCCAGCAGGTGCACATTTGCAGTGACAAAAACATTAATAAATTATGCAATCTGCAATGGCACCAGAGCCATGTTATTACACTTTTCCATTTACAAGTTTCTTCAGTACTGGCAACACTACCAGCCGTTCAAATATGTACATTTGCAATGACATTGTCATTCTTACACTTTCTCTGGAAATAGATGTCCGATGCTGGGCGACAATCTCAAAGTGAAATGCATAGTGCATACACTTACAAGTACATACAAACATCCCTATGCAAACGGATGTGTGTGTATGCAGTATGCATTTCTACAACTATATGCATGCATACAGTTCAATTCAGAACGGGAGAAACTCGGTTTCCTTCATGATTCAAAAGTCGTGACGGTGACTTTTACTGTGAGTCATGAGGCCATGCAGCAGCAGCAGCTGAGGACGTCTATGCATACATACATTTATGCATACGCGCATGCATACATACATATATTAAGTATGTGTGTGTTTACATACTGTACGTGACCTTGAATGTTTCTTTGCCACTTTGTGGGGAAAAGAAACTGCAATGCACCCTTTCATGTGTATTTTCCCTGGTTTTTCTATTTAGCTGGAGCAAATTACAAGGTCTTTTTTGACTGACGGAGGCAAAACGTATAATCTAACATAAAATACATAGTGGATAGAGGTTACATCGTACGTAGTATGCATCTACACTATGTACAATGTACATACTACATACACTATACAGGACGTGAAAGGTGTATATATGTAGTTGTTTGTTAAAGTACTAAAAATGCAAAGTATTTTCCAACTAATTCCTCTGTTAACTAACTAACTGATCTATATTGGCAACATGTTTTGATTGTTCGTTTAATGAAAATATCGTGCTGATTATAATTTTTTTGGAGAACTTTCTCCGTTTCTCCAGAATATAAAGACTAGAGCGCGTGTCTCACACCTAATTGGTTTCCAAAAGTAATTTCCATTTTAAGTTGACCCCATTCAAAGTAGCTTTTAAAATTTCCTTTTGCATCAACGCTACGTACAGCATGTAACTAATATGTATGCAACCTCACATGTATGTATGTAACTTTCTGCCGTCTGTATGATGACTTAAAGGTTGATATGTAAAATTCATCTTCTTATAATGTCTGCGGTTATTTCCTGAAACATAAAATCTTTATGACTCGTTGCCATGATTTATCCTACAAACAGTTGCCGATACTACGTATATAGCGTGTACATGCGTATAATTCTGGGGTAAAGTGAAAAAGAAGGTGAAATGACCTTCCAACCCTTAAATAGATCCTCCTTTGTGTAATTCAATTGAAATGGCGCATAATTATTTTAAGAGTTTCCCTAATCAAGTTAAAATGAAGAGATGAGTTGTCAACAACTGTCTTCTAACGACATACTTTTGCGATTTTATAATGTACTCATTAAATACATAATAAAAGAGAATATAGGACAAGCATGTATTATATCTAGCTTAAATCTCTTACCTATGTTATAATATAAAAACCATACATACATAAATAATGTCATATGCCATGAAAATTTGATTAAAAGCCTACCCTCTTGTTGAAAAGTCAAAGTGGGACACAGAAATATCGAGTAAAATTTTAAAATAACACGCGCTAATTGCATTTTCCGTTCAAGTTATACATATGTTATATGTGCAACATACATAATCATGTTTAATTTTTAATGAGAGCAATTTCATAAAATTTACAGTCGGATCCGGATGGAGCCTCTCCACGGTGTGGATCTATTCCTCACCAGAATAACAACTATGGACGGGGGTAATTATACATGCCGAAGTACGAGGGGTAGAAGCTCCGTCTATTTTCAACTCACTGTTATTCGTAAGTCATTTTTTCGTTTTTTATACAAAAATTCGTACATTTGTATGTATGACGTTATTGTAGGTGTTAGAAAATGGAAAGCATCATCAAACGATTTCAAAGCTACCCTTCAATAAGTGTTACATTTTCTGTTAATATATTCAGCTACATATAGTAAATGATTGGGAAACATGAAGCGTATACAACGTACATTATGTATATCAGCAGCAAATGTTCTCCTTAACCTCCAACAGTATTGGTACAATATTTGCCTGTGAGAATTTTCTCCTCGACGTGAGCACGAAGCTGACATGACGCGATCGCACTACCAAAGCTCAAGTCAACTCACGACTTTCGTTGATGCGCCTTCAAGTCAAGTCACCTTATACTTTCCTTCCATTGTACATGCAATACTTTCTACTTTCTATGTACACACTCACTTTCAACGCTACGCTAATTGCATTAGTCCACGAGTTAGTTTCCTGATAGCTGAAGGCTTTTTGCTTCTCCTTCGTTTTGTCCTTTGTCCTCATCTCCTTGACAAGTTTTCCCCTCCTTTCACCACTACATATTTCACCAACAACATAAGTACAGCGCACATGTTCTTCGTGCAACATCATACAAAAGCAGTACACTTTATCCAACTGTTGTTTCGGATACTTACCCGAGCATAAAGAACACATACAGATAGCTTAGCTGAGTATATGAAGTATATATTATGTGCAATACTTGTATAAATATATGTTGTGTATTGTATGTCTATAGGAAATGCAATCAAGTGGCTGCCATAGCATTGCCTTGGTAAAGCTGATCATGAGTATCAGCTCAAGGCACAGTATGAGTCGAAGTCGCATCGGACTGTAGACTGTGGCCGTAGGTAATATATCGATTGTGTATAGGAAAAACAGTCTTTCAAATCAAGAGATTTTTCGACAAATAAAATAAAACAAATTTCTTCATCGTCGTCCACTCCACATGTGCTTTACACTGGTTTTTCAGACTTTAGATCCAACACAATATAGTAATACAGTAAAAGACATAAAATTCAAAGCATACATGCATACCCAGCTAAAACATATAAAAATCCTTATTTTGCCGTACAGATCTGGCAGGTACATGGATGGATCTGGATACTGATTGTGAGTGTGGAGAGGGGAATGATAAGGAAGCGAATTGAACAGGAGGATACAGATAAAAAGCAATACATGTATAATATGCAGAGGTCTACTTATATTTATGTATAGTGGAGAGAAAGGGAAACTAGGAGGCAGAGAAAAGACCACCTGTCTTGTCTCCTTGGCCACACAGTAAAAGACAGTAGGACGGGTATTTTTGGGTGAAAGTAAAAATAATAGGGAATGCCATCGGAAATGTCAGTATGTAAGTGCAAGTGAAGCCCTGGAAGAACATATAACCAGATTATGTAGAATATTGTACAATGTATGTATTGTATATTGTGTGTACATGAAAGACACGGCTGACGATCGTAATATATATACTAGGACGACGACGACGACAATGAAAGCAAAGACGGAAACGACGACGAGAGCGACTAGTTAATACATACACGTGTCCCTGTCACCGAGACAATGTACAATCGCTATGTATCCACATGCATACATACATTTTATATGTGCATAGACAATAGCAGTCGGAAATGGAGGCAAAACAATGCAGGAACGGAAGAAGGGGAAAGCTCTTTCTCTGTAGGTGAGCCCAATATTAGATAGAATTCCAGTGTCAGTGTTCCTACTGTACACTGTACATTGTGCATGCATGCAGAGACAGGTAGATGCAATACATACACAATATGTGTATAAATTGAACGAATATATACATTATACGTGTACACAATATCCATACACATTTACTTACTTTTCTCCCTCTTTTCATTCCTTTTTGTATGTACTGAGCAAGAGAAAAACTTGTCAATGTCGCTGAAATCCCTTGGAGAGCCTGTCTTGGGCTTTAGTCCCATCCTAATAACTTTTCTTTTACATTCTCTGGTACCTTTACTCTGTTATGTCATATTGCGTAGCATAGGCGGATACTGAACTGGTTTCTAACTCTAGCGATGCTACAACTATACAACTATGTACAATGTATTGTACAATGTATAAAAGTCCAAGTCTTAGTCCAAGTTGAAGTTAAAGTTCCAACTGTGATTTTGTCTCTGTCGCTGTCCTGTATACTCTGTACATTCAATCAATGCGGAGACGACTGCAGATGATGAGAAACGGAGAGATTGTTTGTACGACCTACATTCACGATACAGTTTCACAGTTTACCGAGATATCTTTAAGTCTCAAGAATCTCGAGATATTAAAAAGTCTCAAGGATTTTGTATTTTATCCTTCTATCAGGATTCGGTCCAAATGCATGTAGACGGGGTATTCCTATAATGTTTTTCGTTACAAAAGAGGGAAAACGAATTCTTTTACGTGTTACTAGCGTTTTAGGAGAAAAAAAGGTTTTTAAGTTTCAAGTACACATGAAAAAGTAGAAATGTGTGATTTTTAACGGCACTAGATGAAAGGCTTTGGCAAGAGCTTTTTATTAACATGTGAATTTTGTGAACATACCCTTAGAAGCATAGAAAAGAAGGAGTAAATGTAACAGTTTAAATGTGTTTGATGATGCTTTTTAACCAAGATTGTATTTTTCAAAAATTATGCATGTGTTTTAATGTATATAATAAACGAATTTTATGTCAACGATGCAAAAATGGCACCTAAGGCAAAATTAAGGGATTAGATGGAAGTAAAAATGAGTGCAAGTTTAAATAGTAATTAAAATATGTAGATGATTGGATTTAATTGCTTTGTTCTCCAGGTCCTATAACGTTTGAGTCAAATCACGCGGAACAATGGGCGGAGGAGGGAAAATCACATCTACTCAGGTGCAAGGTCACTGGCCATAGTCAGCCTCAAATCCACTGGAAGATTGACAATAAAAATGTTCCAGGTAAAGTATAATACAGCAATTAATTATTTTCCGTCTATCGATTTGAAGGAATAAAATATTTCGTACACTTACATAACATAACTACACGTACAATAGATGTATAATGTATAACCTTTCTAAATACATTCAATTGTGTCTGAAAACCCTATTATTATTGTCAATTAATCCGTAGGCAGTTCCAAGTACAAGATAATGAAGGACGGATTAATGATTCACAACGTAACTCAAGCAGATGCCCAAAGGACGTATCTCTGTCGAGCTATAGACTTCAACTCACCACTCCCCGATAGCAAACAGATGACCATACGCTTGAAAGTCAAGAGTGAGTGTCTTTGTCTTTTATGCTTCAACTTTGAACGTTACAATTGCGTTGTACACACATAAATATTGTACATACTCTATGATATATTCCGTGCGTTATATCTCCGTGTATCAACTATCAGCATTATACCGTTTCAGATTAAAAACAGTAATGTATGGGTAAATATTTTACATGGCTTATTGTATAATGCTCTGCATTTCAGTTCTTCAGGATGTATAAAATATTCGAGCTAGATAATCGGAATGAGAAAAAGGAGGAAAGACGTTAATTTAATTAGAATTTACCTTCCTTTTCTACACACAACATACATACCTACTGACGATGGATAATAAAAAGAGTCTTTTCATTTCCGGAGAAATTCTTTCATTCCCCCGCTTTCAAAAAGACAGCTAATATAAGTAATAAGTAATAAGTAACAAAACTGTATTACATTATGGTTCGCTCAAAATCAGTTGGAGAATTTCCGAGGAAAGAAGCACTAAGGTCTTCAACGTAAAAGCTATACATAATCAGTACTGATTTTGCAGGGAAAATTTAATAATAATAACTGTACATCTGCACTATCTGTGCCTACCTATTTATGATGTGATTCTGTCTGCTGATAGAAGATAGAACTGGCTTCAGCTTTCAATAAGCTCCTCGCCATCGGAACTAAAGAACGAATGAAAGAGATGAGGGATGATGTAATAATACTGTGTAATACGTATTTATATAGTATATAGTATATACACATATACGATGACATGGCATCGTAGAGCAAAAATTTCGATGGTGGCCATGTCCATAATAATGATATTGATGGGAAATAGCTACATACACGATAGCTATTAGTTACAGATATAGGGCATAGCTATACATTATACTTTTTTATACTAAACAGACGCGACCTTCAACTTTCCCCTTTGTATATACACAGGCAAAATATACATACAGGATAGAAAAATATTGCTATATAAATACATACATAGTTTGCGAAATGATGATGTGATTTTATTTGTAGACTATCCGCAGATCTACATATACATAGCTGTATATAGTGACTCGATAGACACAGATATATTTATGTAACAAAGCCAGCCTACATAATTTGCACTCAATTTTCCTGTGAATGAGACACAGCCAGACCTCTCATTACCAATAAACGCCAATGTAGAGGATGAGTGTTAGTGACGCTCATTTCGTCCCATGAATTTTAACGCGGACTTTCTCCGAGTCTCGTACGTATTACACACACAAGTCTCCTACACTATCTATACATACATTTGCCGCTACGCTGGCTAAAACAAGACACAAGAACTTGGCCAAAGACCCTTTCCATTTCCAGCCAAGTTGATGATACGACTAGATGTGTGATACATAGCGGACTAGATATAAAAGCGGTAGTTGTAAGTATAAGGTATAAATGTTGCATACCTTGACTCTGCTTGTATCATGTTGACCATAACTGCAAAACTATATACCAACTACCCAGAGCCGATAAAATTTGATTTAAAATTCATTTGGTTGACTTGGGAGTCGTCCATGGAGATTATTATATTATATGATATGCATGGCTCTCCTCTTCAGTCCGAATCCCGAAAACTGAGATAGCATTCTGGAATATACATAGAGCACAATATAGAAAATCTGCCAGAGTATAATATCCTACAAATGTATACCACGGCAAGACAAACTGGTAAATTTTTGAATATGATTATCTTTTATTTGTTTCCTAGTGGCGCCGAGGTTCGTGGGATCTTCCAACGAGCGCTATTGGGGTGTTTTGAATGAATGGGCAAATTTGACTTGTAAGAAAAATTAATTCCGTATTTTTTAAATCATAAATTATAAACGAGGGTTCTGGAAAATAAATGTAAAAATTCATGCCTTTTTCTTATCTAGGTGCTGTCACTGCCGAGCCAAAACCGCGATTCGAATGTAAGTCTACCCATTTTTAAAATTCATTGAAGGCTTTATTATCACCATTAAAGTGTATTATTTGGATTCTGTTAACATTGCATTTTTTTTGTTTTAGGGAGCCATCGGGACAAAATACTTGTTCCTTCAGACACGGTTGTCATCCACAATGAAGATAATGCGTCCATACTTCAGGTATGTGGAAAAATTCTTTACGACCAACAAATAATCAGAGCAAGTGTCACCAGAGCACAAAAAACTGTCTTTGTCATTCATAGTCGAGCATCGAACACAGGAATTTCATACAAATTAATTTACACACATTTAAGCTTACGTCCAGACTATTCCATGTTTGTATGTACTTCAAATCTCAAACCACGCTAAGGGAAATCGTAATGATTAATCCTTTCCATTTGATGTTTATGCTCCATAGTCTGCAATATAATCTGCACTGTCTCTATTTATGCATATGTATGTTTTGTACATTTTATTACCGTTTGAACCATTCCATTAGGGTGGATGGACGGATTGAATAGTTAGTCTCCTTTGACAAAATTTGCCGATGAGCTAAAGATAGGGAAAATAGAGAGAATCCTTCGCAAAATACATACATATGAAACAGCTACAAACAGAAGCAGGACAGTATAGTAAATGACGTAGGTGTTTATGCCCTGAAGCTTCAATTTAAATCCCTTTGCCAAATACGTGCCCCCTAGAATAAACGCCTACTTTCTCCGATTCGATGACATACTTGCGTATGCTGCAAGTCTCAAATAATAACACGAACCCAGCCAACTCTCGAAATTATAAATAAATGTCCAAGTGTTTAGTCGTCAGGATGTTTAAGTACAATGCACAAATTATACATAGCCAGGCATGCACGTACTACTTATGCATGATGTATTTTGAATCAATTTGTATCCTTACCATTGCAGATTCGAGGACCTCCGTTATATATTATAGAAATTTCTGAATTACGATAGATCTTATGCTCGAAATCTTCATATGCATAGTACTCGGTCTCCTAAATATTATCCAGGCCATGCCATGTGGAATATGTTAACGTATTAGTGTAGCCATGTAAATGTGCCAAAGATAAACCATGTACGTGTATCATACGTCATACATATCCACATATACATACATATACCATGTGAATTACGATGGTAAAGAAGGGAAATGAATGAGCGGCAGCTGGCTTATGCTATAGTGCTATCTCTCAATCTATTTCAGCATCAGCAACAAAAGACTTTCACCAACTTTCCTTCATCTCATATCAATATATAGTATTATATATAGTGAACGGCAGCACAATGAGTATTTGGCACATGTATGGATTTTAAGCATTGAATACGCGTGTACAGTATACAGATAGTAACGTAAATATATTGGATAACGTAAATACCAGATTCTATGTGTGTCTGTGTGTATGTATGTAAAATACATTTGTGTATACACCTAATAAGCAATAAGTACGGGTTGAAAAGTTTCCTCCAGTCCCAAGTCCTGGGGATTCTTTCTCTATTGTGAGGAGAGATGAGAGATGCAAAAGCTTTGTGTCTCGGTTTACACAATATAGTGAGAATGAGATAGAATAATGACGATGATGATGCTGCTGCTGCTGATGGTGATGACGATGACAAGTCGAGCTAATCGTAGCCTGAATAATATGTCTTATTTATTATGCATACCAACTCCTGTGTATGTATAGTTTATCTATCTACTTTTATAAAATGACAACACTTTGTGCGCCCGTGAAAGTTGTAGAAACGTCGAGGTCATCCGGCGACCTTCAACAAAATATTTTAAATTGATCGCTGGTCATTTATAAACAAGATTGCTCAGGTACGTATAGTGCACATGTACGCCTATACCTATACTTGTACACATGTAAGGCTTTGAGAAGTAAAATGCCCATCATCTGGTGGGTTGACACTAGTACAGTATAGATAGGTATTTAAACATGTTCATGTTATATGTTGTTCTGGACACAGTGGTGCATTGGACATCCCCGTACTTTCATAGACATTTCACACCACTACCCTTTGAATCTCTAATGGATGACTGATGTTGTAAATTCTTTATTTTCCGCCCAGAGTTTATAGCTTTATAGTTTTTATCACTGCACATTTTTACATTCTGTATATCCTGTGTTCAAAGACGCGAAGGTAATTTACTTCTAAATAGAGTCGCTGTCTATACGTTATACACACAATATTATGAGATATATTATACCATGCGTGATCACTCGAATTTCCGAAGTACTTATACTTACATACATAATATGTGCATATTATAACGTGTTTACTATCGGCTATATAACTAGTAGTAGACTAATTATCGTTCCGTCATTTTAAAAGGTAGTTGCGGAAATAACTATGAAAGTCATAGTTTATCTACCGTAGGGTGACTATTAAACTAACTGTGTCAAGCATGTACCTATAGAATGTAGTATCATAATATACGAAAGGAAAGATTATCATGAAAAATAATTATTAATAATGCATAATGTCCGAGTTAACCTTTTCGAATTATTGTCGTCTATATACCATCAAAATGTAGTGTATGTTTGTACGTACAGGATACATGTTGCAACTTAAATCATTACGGAAAATACTACCATTACTTAGACAGCAACATTATACATTTCTTTTGGAAATACCGCACATGTATGTACAATGTACATGTACAGTATACACATTTTCCCTTTTATTATCATTGCAGTATGTCAATAAATTATAAACAGAAAATTATTTCACAATATATACATATTTTGCCCTGGAATTTTAGCTCACATTGTATTATACATACATTTGGAGAAAGGACAGAACGACTTTCCCCCATAATATACTATTATCATCGTTATGCCTTGCACAGTACTGGAGGAGAAATTTATACATACACAAGACAGAAAAGGTGGATAATATCTTAGACATCTGGAACTCACATAAAATCTTCGATAAAAATACCAGGCTTTGTCTGTTCTAATACCACCGTACATCATGCATCATACTATATGCGTATTTACTTACACTTGCATACATGCAGGCTGCCGACTTCGGGACAGGAGCATTGAAAGAGACAATCAAATAATAATAACAATGGCAATGAAATGGAATTGCACATAGTTTCTGGATTCCAAAATCTGGATTGTCCATTATAATATTTATTTGTGCAATGGATAGAAAGATAGCTGCCCGCTCTGTAAATATGTACTATTGAATGACAATAGCCAAAGTAAATCAAAGTAATTTTATCTATGTATACCCTATCTATACTCTATCTGATGTGTTCCTTCTTTTCTATTTCATTTGCTGCGTATAGGTTCTCGTAAGACAGCCATCAATGTTTGGAGCGTACGATTGCAAAGTTCGAAATGAGATGGGACAAAATTCTCGTCGTCTATTCCTTGAGAAGGGACGAAAGCCTGCTGCACCGAAACTAGAATTAATACAAGCAGGTTCAGATGCTGCCAAATTAAAAGTCACAATTCCGACCCCCACGAGAGCTCACGCGGAGCAAGATGAAAAGCAACTTGGAAAGCAACTACCGATCACAGGCATCATCATTCAATATAAAATGCAAACAAAGTCCGATTGGAGTCCAGCTAATTTCAGTGTGTATGATAACTATCAAGGTATGTAAATACATAAGTACACATACTAAATAAAGAATGATTGAGAGCCAAATAAATAATAATATGAGAAACGTGAGTTTTTATGTAATCTGTAAAATAATCTGTTGGTCTATTTCTCAGCTTTCATCCTACATGGACTAACTCCTTTAGTAACTTACAATGTTCGGGCAGCCCTGAAGAACCAAGCCGCCCAGGGAGATTTTAGCAGTTCAACATTCACCATTAAAACTCTCCAGAGTACTCTATACCCCATTTCTGCAACGACCAGTCCCCACCAACGGGATCATCAATTTTACTCCTTCCTTGGGCTCATCCTCAACTTTATTTTCCTTAAAGTCATTATGCTCCTGTAGACTCCTGTAGAGAATTCAATTTACGAAACAAAAAAATAATACTATAATATATGTTTATTATTATATATACACGATTCTTTTTTTATTACATTATTCTTATTATTAAAGTTCGCGTGTACAATATATTATATACTTACGATACATGATATGTAAGAAACTTACATATTATTTACATGAGAAATAATATGCACACAAAAAAATGCATTGCATACATACAGGCATAACATTATATTATGCACTCGTCATTATTATCTATATAATATACTTATCAGGATCACGATCAATACCAAAAATTCAAACCACTCTCCAATCCCGAGTTGAACTCATCCGGAAAAAGTTCTCCATGATAAACATGTTATCGCTATAATACATGCCACAAAAGAAAATGATAATAATATGACGAGATAAAACAGATCACACAAACAAATGTTTACCTTGCCTGTTGTTCGTGTGTGCGTGAAAATTTCGTCTTCGAAAAACAACAACAACAATAATCCACACCTAAACTGAAAAAAAACATGGTGCCGTATACATACATACATACATAATAAAAATGTCAGCGAGATTCCAGAATGCATAGCGTTAATATATTATAGAATATTAAACACTAGGTTTCCAGCGTAAACAATGTATAAATATTACAAAATAATAATTATTAATGTTGTTATATCGCATCGCATTCCACAAACAATTCCAAATAATATACTTACCAAAATTTACCAGTTTTTCCAAAAAGCAAAAACAAAACGGAATTATACGTCATACATATGTAATATGTACATTGTACATACATGAACAACAAATAAAAGAGCATTCATCCTTCATATTTATTACATGATAATATATTATAAATTATAACGTCTAATCAAAAATATTACAGATCCTACTTGTAAAATTTGGACCCGTACGTTAAGGACCATCTAAAGTTGGCCAATGAAAATTTTGAAAAAAACCCTTTGGGTTTAAAAAATTCAAACACAGAAAG
>JAQIVE010004771.1:0-13980 GCA_034698285.1 Sminthurinus bimaculatus | reverse complement strand
CTACAACTTTTGTTTTTGCACTTTTGGGGCTCATTTTGCAAACACCTTGAAAACACTAAGGGGTAACCCCCTTTTTTGGCAAACTACATTTTCATTGAGAAGTTGTAAAACTTGGACGCCGCTCGTCACTTACACTTTTTTAGTGGGAGCTTTATTGGGAATTTATTGAGAATTATTTTTCCTCCGGTTTTTAGACTGTAGACTGTAGACAACAGTGACAAGAGATGTTCAGTCGATGCCTCGGTGGTTTTCCTTATGTATTGGTCAAGCATTTCCTTTTCATAATTTCACCATTAAAACGCCAGATATTATACATTCAATGTTGTGTGAAACATATAATATTAGAATAAGAAGTACCTCCTGACTGTTGTTATAGGCACATTTCCATCGTTCATTGTGTGTTCCTACCTTTGTAAAATATGCACTAAAATTTAGAAATAGGTTTAGAAAATAGAACGACGAAATTGTGGACTAAAAACAATGGATGTACATTGTACATAGGGGCAGGTATGAATTATTGCTGAATGACATTGATTGCATTTTGGAAAAGAAATTTTAGCATATTTATGGTCTGTAAAACTTTAACGCCGGTTGTCACATTGTTTAATGGCACATTATTCAACTTCAAATAAGTATTTGTAGCCTTTAAATCCAGACTCAAATGTATCCTCATTATATGCATCCTGCTTGCATTTGCATAAATTTTGCAATTAATACATGCATACCGATGTAAATTCTCGTATTTAGCTTGAGCTGCGAGGCGACAAAGGACATAATTAAATATTCACAACAGAATATTTATGTGATACATAGACGCCGGTGTACAATTTAGATGGTATATTACATAAACTGTTAGTTGTAAGAATGGCATTGTTAAAACAAAGTTTCTGCCCAGATCACGGTAAAAAAACTGTTGCACGCCGGCAGATGTGCATACACACAACACACACACACACACACACAAAGTTGTGGCTTAAAGGGAAACTGCGATTTGTTCAACTTCACTTTCTAATCCTCACACAGGAAGGAGTTTAACAGGGGACGTCTGCTTGTCAGTTAGCTGAGATGCGTACAGCTGTAGTATATTGGATTTGTCATCTTTTGCAACCGTTTCTTGACCCAACTTTGCCGGTATAAGTTGTGTGAATTTTATTTTAAATCCCCGGGGAAATAAAGGGGTTAAGACGAAAGATTGTTGCTTGTTGCTGCTCCATGCTCCATCTTTAACAAAATGTCCAAACGTGTTCCCTTCGAAAAAAATCGTAGCGAAAAGTCTAGTGAAAGTTTGATGAGGTTTGACAAGATTGACAATTTTTGGTTGTATTTTCATGATATTTCATCAAAATTGATAAAATTGACGAGATTTTTTCCTAAGGGCTGGATAAAACTTGGGCATGTTTATTATAATTCCTTCATTATTTTTGTCTCATCAACTTTGTACAAAATTATGAAGGTCTGCAGTTCAAACAGTGCAAGTGAATTGAAATGATTAAACTTACAATGAAAAAAAACTACTACTCTAATGCATTACCCGTACAAAAATTTTTTTTCAAGATTACTGCGAAATATTAGGCCCGATTTCCTTCAGTACAGATTTTAGTGAACCTTTTCAGTGCCGTTCTTAGGCCTTGCCGTCATTTAATGGGCCAATTATTTCTAACTTGAGCTAAATTTTCGGAATTATCTACTGAAATATCGTAATCTATTGAAAAGTGAGGAGTAGGTCGACAATCTCCCCAACACAAAAATGGAGGAAGATGAGCATCGACTCTCTTTCCATTCCATAGAAGCCACCGACCCTGATTCCCAGACTGGGGATCGATCGAAGGATTCTGGTGATTTCTCCCTTTTGTTCCCGGCCTCTGATTGACTCCTCTGTACCCTTCAGAATTTCAGTTTTGAGCTCCTCGGTCTTCTCCGTGATTTGAAAGGCTCGATTGTACAGGGAGCCGTAGATAATGGACGCAGTTACAGACAAATCCGCAAAGAAAAGACAAAACGGAAGATTGGTCCGCATATATGCAATGGCCCCAAACCCTCCCAAAATTGCAGAGATCATCGCAATTAATTTTGAAAGGTAGATGATCGTCGATCCCTGCAGGTTGAACAGCGACATTTGCAGCTTCACCAACCGAAGACCTTGAGCAGCCTCCAAGACACCATTTATACTCCTTTAAAAAATTACGTAATATAAATTGCGTTAAATCGTGAGTCTGAAAATATATTTTGATAATATTTCCACCATTCATTAAAAAAATGTAAGTATAAACTTACTTATTGTTAGCTTGGTCAACTCCCTTTTGGATCTCCTCCTGCAACCGAAGGGTGCAAAACAGGATGTGAAAGTCCACGTAGTACACATTGGCGATCATGAAGAAATAGTACAAGAGGTCCAGTATCAACAGACCGGCGTGCACGCAGATTCCCCAGGGATACCATGACAATCAATCATATGTCTCGACCAGGTCAAAGGTCACGGATGCCATGAGAATGGGAAGTCTTGGGTCAACCACGGCGACCAGTGGTAACAATAGTATTACTGCGAAATGGAAAAAGGGACCGAATATCAACAGGAGCTCTCTGAAGGGACGTCCCAACAAGGTTCTCAAGCTTGCATGCGGCAACCAGCGCCGAACTTTGCCCGTTACTCCGCCAATCGAACCATCACCAACTTTTCCCACGTTTTTCAACAGGCCGTTGGTGACGGTGGCGTGATTTATTTTATGACGCTGAAATAATTGGTGGTTGAAACAAATGATTACGACAGTTTGAACGGCGAGCAACGTCTGTGCAAGTCGGGTGTAGAGATTAACTTTCGTATCTTCTTCTTCGTTTTTGATGTAGTAGTTGATGGCCAAAAATACTATCCACGTCGTTCGACCCATGGCAAAGATCTTCCACAACCACTTTAAAACCCCGCCATCTTTCACTGTTAGTTTTATTTCAGACTCGGAATCAGAACGGGGATTCAAAACATCATGGAAATTGTACGGCATGATATTCAGCCAGCATAGGAATTTAATGGTCGCATAGTTATATTTCAAGTCCTCGTTGGTTAACATTTCCCGTTGATTTTTATTGTGGTTCAATGTGTTTGAGTCAGTTTGGTCACTGGAGTCTGGTGCTGGAGGATGGAAAATCTGTGGGATTATCTGAATCTGCTCCACTTTTGTCTTGGTCTGACAAATTCTCATCCAGCCTCTAACTGTGGTCCACTTGAGCTTCATTTTAAGTCTTAATTTGTATTGTCCTAAACACTATATGTACAAGGGACAAGAGCTTATCATGTGTGACAAAGGAATCGGATTAGAAAATTCTTTTCGGAGCCAGTGAAGAATGAAACGAAATCAATTTGTGTTTGTTTTTTAAGGTAAAACATACATATCTGCAGACACGGTAGATATTGCAAAGGGTTTGAGTTGCGGAGTTTTGTCGTTTCGGAAAGAAAAACTAGGTCACTCGAGTTTTTTTTTAAAATTTCGGTAGTATTTATCTAAACAAGTAAGTAGTTTTTCTTTAGTAAATTACCAGTTACATAAGACAAAAGTAAAGTGTACTTTAACAAAGAGAAAATTACGGGATAGTTTTTTATATACAGAGTACTTGATACGTACAGTACAGTAATTTTAAAGCAGAGCCAGAGAAAAATGAAGTATCTTAAAAATGAAAAAAAGGAAAGGTAACGAGCATGTAATTTTCTCTGACGTATTTTAATTAGGTATACTTATACATATATACTTACGTACTTTACTCAGTTTGAGTTTAATGCGCTAATGGGCCACGCTTTTTCCAGAATAAAACTTGAAAAAATATTTTGGCGAAAATTTCCTTTGCCTAATAGAAAAGTATATATCTACATGTGTAGATTATTTGATGATTTAGGTCGCACGAGGTTTTTTGAAAATATGGACAGTATTTATCTAAACAAGTACGTATTTATGTTTTTTTAGTTAATTATCAGTTACTTACATAATTACATAAGTCGTAAGTAAATTATAGTTTAAAAAAGAGAAAATTACCGGATAAGTAGCACACCGAGTATTCTACCGGTATTTCCACCGATGTGTCCGGTGGTCCTTTTTGGCCCGGACAGTTTTCTTTAACTCCCACCTAAACGATGAAGGAGGTCCACATCTCCGCTGTCCACTCCAATTGGATTTGAAAAGGGAAGTAGAGGAGGGTGAAGATGAGCTCAAAAAAAGGAGGAACAAAGAGGAGGCAAACGTGGGCTGGCGTCTAATCTTCCATGTTGTGGCCTGGATCGTCCATTTCGTCCCCTGCATCTTCATGTGTCCTACTACACTATTCGGCTCATCAGGGAGGTCATGGTGCCGGTGACTCAAGACCAGGGTCAGGAGCAGACCGAGGTCAACGTCAATGTCAAAGTCAAGCAGGATGAAGGGATGAGTGGGAATCAAGTTATTCTTATGGGCTTCTGGAGTATCCTCTACCTCACCATCTTTGCCAACAACATTCTCTACTGGACGAATGGACGGCGGGTCGTCAACTAGGTCAACCAACTCGTACGGTCAAACCGAGCCAACATGCGTAAGACTAACAAATCTATTTTACAAGATTTTATTTAAAAAGAATGCATTGTACACAGCATTTTTTTTGTAGAAAAGTACCGCCAATCTTCGTCTAAAATGACCGGTAACCATGGCTACAACTTTGACATTGTCGACTAGTTCTAACAGCCTATGTGACGGTTCCACTGGCGGCAGTTGGCTTGTTCCTCGTGTCGCCCTGTGACCCCCGCTACGCCTACGCTACGCCTTCTCCCTGTTGGATCGCAGATGGCAGATCTGGGTCATGGTCAATCTGGCGGGATTTTTCGGGCTCATCATCATCATCTGCAGCTTTGCCTCCCTCACTTTTGCCGGGCGAATAAGTGTGTTGGCCTACCCCTTCTTTCCCTTGATGGTCGTCGTGTTGACCTGCATTAAAGGGCTGCTTTATCATCTGTCCGTCAAGCCGACGGTCATTTCTCAGGAGGTCAAGACAGCGTGGCTGATGCAACGAGCCCGGAGGCAGAGGGTCAGGATGGCCAAGTCACTTAATTCCCTAAACCTGTGGATTGGCCGGATGTACACGGTCAAGAAGACGATCCTCCCCAATTTTCCGCTCTACATTGTCAACCAAGTCATCACCCTCTTGTTTTTGTAAATTTGACCTCACATGACGTTTTGGTTTTTATTTCCGTTTTTTTTTTCTTTTTATGAATTGTTCCACAACAAAAACCCAATTACGGATTCTCATTTTGGATCCCATTACGGATGATCCGGTCACTTGACAGGAACAAGTTTTGGTCAGTGACCGGGCCAGCCGTAATAGGTACTAATCGGGGGGTAACACTGCGTGAAGGAGTAACACTAGCTATAACTTTAACTACACCACTTTTGTTTTAGCGGATACTACATATTGAATATTGAATTTCGGCCGACGGGCAAACTACAAATAAAATGATTCAATCAATCAAATATACTGCTATAAGTAAGTATAAATATTTTTAGCATTGAAAAATTATCCACTGGAGACTGGAGACTCTCCAGTTATTGTAGTTATTTTGTCAGAATTCGATTACGTACTTTTTATTTTTTGTCCATTTTCCTTGAAAAAGAGGAAAAATTAGAGGTCTAGTTGCACCTGCGTTTGCACACCAGACACCAGACACCGGACAATAAACAAAAAGTTAAGTAAAGTCTTTAACTCATTGTCTGGTGTACGCTTTCAACTTTCAACAAGTAAGTAAGTATTATTTCTTCATTCATCATTCTTTCACGCTTCAAATAAATAGCAAAAATTCAGCAAAAATGATAAATAAATAAATAATAATATTTAGTGTGTAGTGTCAAACGTGAAAGTATGCAAGTACATACTTATGTACTTATCTTACGCCCATTTTAAATGCTATTTAAATAGTGGTCTCAATTCTCAATTCTCAATCTTCGATTTCCCAAAACGTCAATTCCACGTCAATTCGTTAAAAGTTGTAAGTTGCTGCGCTTGCCGCTGACTTAAGTAGTTCGCTTTTTTGAAGCTTCGTGTTGTCAATCTTACTATTTTTTTAATAATATTTGTTCATTACTTTTATCCATGATTATTTTTAACATTTTGTGTGTAATTATACAATCAATCGGAAGTGCTTGAGGCGTGAATTCACTACATATTATTATTTCATACTTCGTACATTTTTATGGTTTCTGCTCATCTTCAATTTTTTGAGTGCACAAAACGTCATCAAATGAAGTTCTAGTGTAAGTAAACTGTAATACTGCACGTAAGTAAGTAAGTAAATGTAGATGTAAATAAGTTAACCCATTCAGTGCTATTCACGTATTTTTACATAAGCGTTTTACGGGCATAGCACCGAATGGGTTAAAGTAGACGTTATGAGCGAGTACATAATACATAATATACTTACGTACATACGTAAGTATGTAATACGTAATACGTAACTATAACAATTACCGGGTGGCGGCTACTTCCTATTTCCTACATACATACAAGTCTGTTCTCAACAGCTATCCGAAATCCGAAAAATCGTATGTGGTGCTTGACAGGCTCACGAAATAGTGTGTCGATATTTTATAAATTATACTGTGTACTATTGCTAGTAAATTACTACCAAACACTTGTTATGTGTTTGGTGTTTGGGACTTGGGACTCGCTGTCTAGTGTACTATATAATAATATAGATATATAGTAAGTCGAAAGCAGATAGCAGATTAAGAAAATTATTTGATTTTTATTTTAATATTTTTAGTAAATGAGACTGTGGATTGTCAAATATCATCATTATCAAAAATTGTGGATCTGTCTTAATTTATAGTAAGTACAGTTTGTAACTCCAAAAACGAAGAAACGCGACGTTATACTTATACGTTATACAAATCAAAAATGAAGCGTAAAATAACCAAAATTGACCGAAGGTAAGTTTGCTTTTGTTACAAAACTTAATAACTTAATACTTAAGTCGAGTTTTACAGTAAAGTAAAATGTAGTCATTGATCGTTAGCATAGACTATACTTATGTATTATATATTATATCCAAAATCCAAAAACACCTGTATCTCATACTTTATCTCATACAGCATACAGTACATGATATAATATTATTATGATAGGTACTATGTATAAGTAATGTATAAAGTATAAATAATTATACATAGTTTTTATATTTTATAATATGTATTTACAGAGAATAATAATATGCCATATATACAGTATTTTTTGTAGCAAGTTGTCATCAAAACTTGACATACAACACAAAATTCACAAAGTAAATACACAAACAGTGTACACAATCCAACATTTTAAAGTATGACTGATGACTGATAGCATATGTACTTATTGAAACTTTGCAGCCAAGAGAAGATGATATACCTCCGTGTGGGTGCTGAATCGGAAGCAGAGGACATTTGGGTGTACAATCAACTTTTGAGGAACTCTTCGCCTTTCTTTGATAACCTTTATGAGGTCATGGGCCCTAATGCTGCCGGCGTGATAGTTCCTGATGTGTCTAAACAGACAATGAGCCTTGTATTGGAGTGAGTATCTATTCTTAATTTAAAATTATAGTGAAGGAATGCAAATCTGTTTGTCTTTTTCAATTGAGAGTCTTCATATTTAAAATCGAATTAGTCAGCTAGAATTTTGAATTTTCAGTCAATGTTCATAATATTTTTTTATTCCCTAAACATGACAATATTTGTCTGGAACTTTTTCAATCAAACCTGAAAAATGTATGAGCAAGCATGGTTAAAGTTATGCCTTGCATTTATTTGTAGGATTTAAATAATATAAGTACATACTATTGAATATTATGCAAGCAGTTTTCGCTGTCTGCTTTTGAAAAATGCTCTTTATGAACGTAATAAAAAGTATAATATGGTATAATGTGTGCATAAAGTTTTAAGTGTACAATTTTTTGTATGTTTTCCTGTTTTAGCTACATATATCAAACTTTTAAGGACGGTGAAGCTTTCCTCGCCATAACAGCCAATAATGTCGACGATGTGTGGTTGGCAGCAGAGAAATTCGAGCTGGAAGATGTCAAGTCACTATGTTGTGTCTACCTGGACTCCATCAGAGAGGAAAACTGTATTCGGCATTTTATGGAAACTTACGAGTCAGCTAGTCGAAGTTTCAAGACAAAATGTCTGGACGTTTTGCTGTCAGCATTGGACCAGCTTCTTAAAACCCTGGACTTTGGCGATCTGACCATCAGTCATGTAAGTTTAAACCATTTTTAAAGTTGAAATTTGATATAGTTAACCATAAGGTCATTCAAATAATTTACATTTTGAAATTGCCCCAAAAGTCAAAACTATGCACATACATAGAAAATGTTGTCTTGTCAATTTGCAGCTAGCATTAATTATTCGTGAAGGTCGAGCTGAAAACAAATGTTCAGAGGATGTGCTGTGTGAAGCGATCATAAATTGGCTGGAGAATCGCAACCGGGAAATAAGTGATGAATTAAAACAACTTGTAATTGAATTTCCACGTAAAGAACACAAGAAAATAATCATTAAAACCCTCCGAGACATTCCTAATTCTGATTTACAAAACTTTGCCTTTGACCTCCTCATGAAACTCTACGACGAGGAAATCAATGCAGTTGCAACGACATCGAAAATAAATGCTACCGAGACAAATGCTGATCATAGTGAAGACCAACCTCATATCTCAAATCAAGACATTCATGAACACTCCAAAAACGATTGCAATGATAATTCTTCTGCTGATAATACCAACAACAACAATATTAGCATCCCTAATTATGAGGCAGTTGCACCTACCATTCCAATGAAAAGAACCTCAAGTTCAGTTTCTGACAATCAGGAACACCATTACTGTTCTAAACCAAGTAAGAATGGTTTATCAGCCGAGCCATCAGCTGCCAAAAGGATTAGGAAGACCGGAGCAGAAGACGACATCAACAGTCCCGTAGTTCAAAGCAGTGCTAATTGGACTGTAAGAAATAATTTTAGTGTTATTCTTACTCGTTGTGATGCAGATGTCAACAGTGACAACCAATCAACTTTGAGTTCCTCCTCACAGGAAAATGAGCTGCAAGATGATTCGGTAAAGATCTTATGATAATAAAACATAATATTATTTGTATGCATATTATTTATTTAATCAAAAACATAAATATGACGCTTTTTAGTAAAGTCTGATTTTTTTTTGTTTTTTAAATTGTGTTACATAGACGTAGAAAGTATATATAATTTTACTTTTTTTAAAATTTGATTTGAAATTATGTTTAACATAAATCTCTTTTAAAAAATTTAGATGCTAGAGCAGGATCTCCATTTCCAAGACAACCAAGTCTTTCGGTCGGTTGAATCCGACTATTCAAGTCGTCCACTTTTGCGCATCTCATTACAGAAGAAGAACCCAAGGATAACAATGGTTAGTAAGCTACAGGATCAAAAGACCGAAAAGGACTTCCAGAGGCTTTCAGAACTCTCCGAAGAATTGAAGTCGTTGGGAAATTATCGTAAAATTTGTCTCTCAATCTGGGATGTCAGTATGGAATCACAGGAAATTGTCAAGTTTATGGATAAATTTGCATCTGACATTTGGAAACTGAAATTGGAGTATGGAGTGCTTAGAAAAATGTCTCCAATTGACCTTCAAAAACGTTTGTGCAAGCTCCCTAATTTAAACTGTTTGTTCCTAGCCACAATTCCATCCGAATGGAAACTAAACCAAAAAATGTTCCATCAACATAATTGCAATTCAGCTGAATCAGGCCACTTATTTTCGCTTCCGAATGTGAAAACTATTTTATTTGGGTCAAGTCCCGAATTTTATCCAGAGTTTATGAAGGATCTCTTTCAAATTATGCCGAACCTCGAAAACGTGCAAAAGTTTCCGGTTTATTGTTGGAGCATTTTGGCAGCTGGTAATGGGCTTAATATTCTCGACAAAATTAAGAACGTTAATTTCTCTCGAATGCCCAGGTCATCTCTCAGTAAATTGGAGCAAGATTTGCTAAGGTTTTCTAACATCAGTAAAAACACCAAGTTAGAAAGTGCAGAACTTCGGTTCAAAATATCGTCACGCGAAAATGGTAAGGGCGAGACTTTGTGGGAATCTTGTTGTAAAAGCGTGTCCACCATTTTGCGGAATAATCAGAGTACCATCGAGCAACTTGTAATTGAACCTTTACCTATCCCACAAGCTTTTGATTATCCAGAGATGCCGGAAGTAAAGAAACTTCGTTTGGTAATCCCGTTACGCTGGAAAGAATGCTACAATGCAGCCGAGGAAGCCAAGTTTTTTGGAGAGGAATTCGATGCTCGCAAGATTTTCCCGAATTTGGCGGAAGTTACTATTGTGGGTGCTGGTTGTGCCTTGGACGAATTTGTGTTGTTTTTTCCACAAAATGCCTTTGCCGAACGATATTTTGGGAATGTGACCTCCCTTAATTTGGATTTGGCGTATGTAGAAGCGCTCGAGTCACTTGAGGATTTTGCTGAACTTTTTCCAGCTGTTACTAGCTTTTTCACGACTGGAAATGTTAGCTGGCTGGAGAATAGATTTGTGGATATTTTACACCTGTGGTCCAACTTGACCAGTCTTAAGTTAAAGTTGGATGTTTTTTTTAACTATGGTTGCCGTGCTGAATACCCCCTGGACTTAGTTTTCACGGGAATCCCTGCAGAAAAATGTACCAAGTTAAGACAGCACAGTGAGAAGTTGGACTTTGATGTGGCGCGTTATAGACAAAATTTAGCAAACATCACAAGTTAGACGGTCTTCTTTTTTTAAGTGGATATATTTTATATATATTTGAAATTTGAATAGCTTTCTATTATGTACACAGATCGGTTTTTAAAACCAAAATCTAAACTTTTCATTTGATTTTTTTGAATTTGTACAGCATTGAAGGACCTGACCTTGATTTTCCATGGAAACTGCTTAAACCCTCAACGGATCAAACCACTTGTATCTCATGTGTCATATTTCTACGCCTTTCAATATTTGCCTGATCTCAAAGTCACCTTCGCCATTCCTTGGGACAACAAGGACAAAGATAGTAAGAAAACAGTTTTTAAAAATTACATTATGATCTTTGATGTCGTGTTCTAGTATAGATAGATAATTGCGAAAATGTTGGCAAGCTAAGCGACGACATAAAATTGAAATTTATTTATAAAGCTCATTAAAGTATAATAATATAGGTATCACTAGCAATAAAGTATAAAGTGTAGCAAGTACAATAATAAAGTTGCTATATTTTAGTGCTGCTTTTTAGCTATTTTGAAAACCTTTTAACAAAATCTTTACTTTTTATTTTCTTTTACTCAGAAATCCGTGAGATGTTGAGCCCGATCAAACAATATGTGATTTTCAACCCAAACTATTGAAAATTAGCAATTTTTTTAAAAATTACGATGCCTTAGAAAATGAATTTCCGGAAACGAGGCAACGCGTAACTCGATTTTTGTTACCATAAAATTGTAATGTAAATAAACAAAACCTCAAATCTCAAAGCCGAAATACGCGTTTGTTCATCTCGGCAATACAAATAATATTATTTAACTTTGTTAATTAATAGTTTGCTTTGCATGTTATCAATGATAACTTATCATACAGACTATTCTTATGCCTTCCTAGAATTAAGTATGTATAAACAAAAAACTCATTATGAAATCAAATGTTGCCGTATTGTAATAATAGTCCAAGTTACCATTCAAATTGATTCAATGTGAATAGCTGTTAACTGTCTTTATATATTTAAATGCCTCGCTAAAATTTAATGAAATGGATTCTCTATAAGTTTCTATACTTTGCCAAAATAATCCCTTGGTTTTTTGTCTTAGATTATAAGTAGATTATAAGATAGTTTCGCAGTCTCTTTGTTGTGACAAGATTAGCAGTTAATTTTTTAATTTTTAATTGTGCGTTGAATAAAAAACTACATAATGTGGATTTTTGACTACCAAAAGGATTGTTGCTCAGTCTCCGAATATACAGAATCAAAAACACTTTCCATGTTTTATTAGCTTCAACTTTAAAACTTTCAAAATATTATTAGAAATAATTTAATATAGGATACCGGCATCCGGGATGCATCGAAATCTGGCATTAAACTGCTGAAATGTGTGAGTTCGTCGTGGCCACAAAATACTAAACACAGTAATCTTAGCTTGTGGCGACGTACTTATGTATTTTGGTTAAACGTTTGAGTCGGCATTTATAATTTTTATGTAAATAGGCTATTTTTGTCCAGAATTCCAGATTTTATTAAGCCCCTTAGTTGAGGAATGTTTTGATGCAGCACCTGATGCACTCCATAAATAACCATCCTTCTTACTTAAGTATTTACTAGGCATGTACAATAGTGTCATTTTTGCTGCAATGTACATATTTTGTCGTCTCTACTCAGTCATTTCCCAGTATGCAGAGCTTTCCTTGTAAAAGAATGATACAGTGCAGTGTGTAAAAGTAAAACATGTGTGTGGATGTGAACCTTTTTTCCTTACTTATTAACATGGTATAATATCTTCTTATACCATATACCATGCTCATTAAGCATAATATGCTTAAGACTTAAGACTTCAGCAATAAAGAAGGCCAAAAGGTTTACATCAACATAATCAAAAAGGGCACTCCTGTCTCAATTTAATTTCTGAGAGGGTCAGAGGTTCTGTGACTCGCAGCTTCATCATTCATGGACTTTTTCCACAATCAGAGCATGAGCTGAGAGTTGAGTTTTATGTTGTGAAGTTTTAAGTTTTAACTGTTTCATTTTTCAATTCAGAACCCAAATTTACCCCTTTTTGCCTTGGTGTTTGGTGTGTTAAGTGTTACCTGACAATAATATACGTAATATTTAACTATTTAACTCTAATTTGCTTAATTATATTAGTAAATTATATACTCGTAACTCCAAATAAGAGAAATGATGTCCTCAAATTAGATTATTTTTTACTGTACATACTAAATACCTAGTAAAAATACTTGTGTATCGTACGTGAACATTAGAGTGGAAGATAGAGTAAAGTCTGGTAGTGAGAGGTGAGCAATTTTTTGTCTACATTCTATATTTTATGTAAGTAAGTAGTTTGTAAGTAGTTAGTTAGTAGTTAGTAGTAAGTAAGTACTTAGGTATCAAAGTATTATTTTTAGCTGCATTTGTATTATTTGTTATGTGTACTACATAATACTGCATACTGCATAATATTACATAGAGCTGATTTAAATGAATCATCAAAAGGCTTTGGTAAATAATTTTAATGTATTACTTATGTTGAATATATAGACGATGGTAACTTGAGAAACAGATTAATGAGTGATGACATGACATTTATTATTTTATTAATAGGTACCGGCATTGGCGTTTTTTTATGATCATCTCAACTTTTGCAATTCGGATCTGCAAGAAACTCAACACATCACATAAACCATGAAGCGGAGGCTTACTTCAATTGATCGGTGGTAAATTAAATAAATATTATGTAGCCCAAGTATTAAGTATTATCAATATAATTAAAATTAAGTAAATGTACAACAATATAGCGTGTTATTATCATTCTTTACATGCTCTGAACATGGATTGCCAATGTCCAGGAATGAGAGGATGATTTACCTAGTTGTTGGTGCTGACTCGGAGCCAGAGAGGATTCCAGTCTACAATCAAATCTTGAGGAGTGCTTCACCAAAGTTTAGAAGACTAGTTGAGTCGATGGATTTGGAGAGTGTAGAACTGGAAATTGTTGGCGTGCCGAAAAAAATAATGAGCATCTTAATTGAGTAAATAATGAATATCTTAATTTTAATTTTATGCATATTATTGTAGTATATATAAGTAAGTATGTAATAAATGCCATCATAAATTATTTCAAATATTTATATGCGTCAAATCTTATAAGTGTATTCTGCATTCTGCACTCGTTTTACACTTTGCGCATATTTACTTATGTACTCTCTGTTTTTATTAAAATGGTGATTCAAATTTTA
>JAQIVE010004770.1:0-13981 GCA_034698285.1 Sminthurinus bimaculatus | reverse complement strand
AGTGATCCAAAAGGAACGCTATGGCGGGTTTGCTGGTTAATTTTTTACTTCTTTGTCTTTTTTGAAATTATCTAATGCATAGCATAGTATGTATACCTGCAAGACACATGGACATAGAAAAGACTCAAAGTTATGCAACAAAGAACGCTGCTAGCTGACGCTGACTGGTGCTTCTCTACATGCATCATCTAGCTCTTATTATGCCCATTCTCTAAATTTTAAATTGCACTATACATTATACAATACATAACCCTGGCATGGTATCCCCAAGCGATGGAGCAAATGGAGTTCCAAGTTTAGCCAAAGTTTCTAGTTCAATAAACGATAAAGTTTTATGACGACGAAAGTACATACATACATACATACATACATACATACATGTAAAAAATGTAAACTGCATATTATTCCTTTGAATGTCATTGGAAAACATACACAACACTTTCTGCACTGTTCACTGGTCCCCAAACCCCAAACCTCAAAATACATATTCAGTACAACTCACAAGTGGGAGAAAGGCAAGTCACTTTCTCCAAAAAAAAAAGAAAATAAATAAATAATATAGCCTGCAATATAATTTCCTGTATGTCTTCGATTTTGAGGCTTCTAAAAATATCCAACTCAAGACACAGCACAAGCGCTCAAAATTGTGTTTGTACATGAAATTTGGAAGCTTTTTATCACCACTCCCAACCAATTGAGCCCATGATTGGGACAAAATGCTCACACGTACATAGTACGGTACATACGCACACAGGGAATGCAAATTTAATCAGTAGATATTTGAAGGCAATTTCACCTTTCACAGCATCAACCATCATTAACATCACATTTCCAATGCTTTGTGCTTCTTAAATTTATGTAATATGTATAGGTACTTTTCAATTTTTCAAAGCCGAATACATAATGCATGCAAAAAATCACACTGACAACAAATGCTGCTATTTTAACGCTTCTTTTGATCTGTTAGATTTCACCACATATATACAAACTCTGCTAGTACGAATTTAAGCCGTAAAATCTACTCAAAAGGCTCTTTACTTGTGTGTTTTAAATAAATGTCTATTTTTCGTTTACTTTCTCCATGAGAATAAATGGAGAAAGTTACAAACGGAGGGATTTTTTCTACGAGTTATTTACACATGTTTTGTACTTACTGCATTTTTGTGATACTGCCTCCGTCACAGTGATATCTAGCAGGGACAGTTTTCCATTCCTTAGACAAAGCAACCATCGCACCTGCATCGAGAACTCCGAAACCAAAGAGGTGGTTAAACTCAAGTCCAACACCATTCATTGTCCAATGAAACCTTCCCCTGAAAATAGAAAATATAGAAGATGTCATCAACTCCCTTGCATATAAATCATATTATATAAATTGTACAATACGTTGTATATATATGTAGAATGTAAAAGGACGTATGTATTCTATGCCCTTTACTCTATATAAATATTTGTTCACTATTTCTATTCAATTCTCATCAATTTTCTCCATTCTGCTTTGTATATGCATACATACATAAGTCTGTAGCGAGTTACATAGTATTGTATTACATATTTTATTACATATTATATACAGTATAGATCACACCTTAGAAAAACAAACATACAATTTGACTGGAAATACTGTATGTATATTATACAATGTGCTAGTACGTACAAATGTGTTAATTTGAGCTTACTTTGCATCGAACAAGGAATTTCTCTTTGACGTCAGCACAGTCAAGTGTTGAATGTCCCTCCATGAGAGTTGAGGACTGTTTTGTTTCGTTTGTTTTTTCGTATCAATGAACAAAATTGTAGAAGAGGAAGAGTGGGGGCGACCAAACATCCAGGATCCAAGAGCACGAGAGTTGACGGATGACAGACCAAGAAGAAGATCCAGATCGTGATAGAATCATCCAAGAACGCCGAGAAAATGAGACAGGCAATGACAATACACAGTAAATTAGATTGGAGTCAAAAGCACTCTACAACTGTCCGCTGTCTGCTTCGGTTATTTATATTCTACCAGCTCTTCATCACTATTATCAGCATCATCATCATCATCAAGTGATGTTCCGTATATATACACTTCAAAAAAACTTACGCTGGCAAACTAGATATTATGCATCCAACTATATTATTTTGCTTACTGCGTGAGAGCAGGAAAAGGTTCCTATCAATGTCCCTTTCTATACGCAGATTGTATTTTAATACTTACAGGCACGTTATCTACATATGTGTTAAGTGTTAAGCCATTAAATTGCTCAGTTACTTTAGTAATTTCTATCAAAATTATCGAATAAAACATTTTTGTCCTGATATTAATAAACAATATTGTTCTTCTGGCAAAAATAAGAATAGAAGCTCGTGTTAAATATTTCAATTTCTTCATTCTACTGCGGAGCAGAACAAAACACGAAAACAAAATGTTTATTATTTATTATTAACAATTAAAACCCAATTAACGCTGCTATCGGCTTTTTAAATGTGTTGTGTCATGTATTTTAGGTTCCTAAATTATTCAGCCTAATTGTCTAAATGTTGTACAAAGTCAGTGAATAATAATAGCTGCTAAATGTTAAACTACGAAAGCCAATTTCTTCTTATTGGCCGTCTTATAGTCAAATGTATATATTGTACATCAATCTAAAGTTTAATACGCCTATCTGTATTTGCTTTGTCAATTATTACCATTGTTCGAAAATGGCGAAGGATTGCAAATACAAATGTACATATTATGCCTACCATTCAATTCAATACAATATAACGATGTACAATTACAAAGGTGCAAACAAATGAACAAACGCAAACAAACGACTACAATCCTGCGTAAAAATCAAAAGAATAAAAATGGTAAATAAAAGGAGGAACACTCGTTCGTATCGAACCTAGGTATTTTCCCAAGTGTACATTGTACATATACAAATACATAGGTTATTATTGGGAAAACTTGGGGATAGATGATAGATAATGGGTAATAGACAGGTTGTACCTACTAAGAATTGCGAAGCTCGTATGGAAGTATGTATAATATATAATATGTATACTAAATGTAGAATACAATAGAAGAAGTGATATGTATTGTCCTTGTATTTATGTACATATGTGCGAGTGACTTACTTGGCTTCCAGGGCCAAGGCGAAAACTCCGGCTGCCTCAGGGGCTGCAGCGCTCGTACCAGAATGACTCTTTGTGCACTTTCCATACAAATCGGTGGTGGCCTTTGAAAGGAAAAAAGAAATAACGTTTATTACATACATGTATGTACAATGTACATACTTTATACCCACACATTACAGGACGAAAATGTAAGAAAGACGACATACATCTGTAATCTGTATGTATGTATGTATTTATAAGAAGAAATTGAGAAATAAATGAATGAATGAATGGAGGGAGAAAGCAAGAGAAAATGAAAACCAAGAAAAAACAACTTTCTACATTATCGCCATCCAAATGTTGTTCAATATTGTACATCGATATACATACAGAGGCATTGTTCAAACTGCTCAGCAAACAATAAAAACAAGGGAATAAAGTAACATGGAGTCGTACAAAATGTACCATACAGTACACCAGAAAAAAGTACAATATAAATATAGTATATAAATAAAATATCGCTACTACTTACTACTCATGTATATATATACAATATACATACATATGTATGGGGGCAATATCGCCTGGTTTTGCGGCAGCAGCCATTTATTTAACCACATTCATATGTATGTATAGACATTATATATATCTGTGTACCCGTACTCACGTATTCACTCATAGTCTTCCGACTCTTTCATTTCCCCATGTTGTTCGTCTTGTGTTTACTTTACTTTTGTGTATTTTCTACATTAATACCTATATGTAGAATGTAGAATGTACAATATATATTCGCTATATAAGTTAAACACGATGTATAACACAAAGTTGGGACAATACAGGGAGATATTGCACATTGATTGTTGATGTACATATCTATGTACTTTTTCCGTCTTTTACCCCTGTTTATACAACTCTTTTTGTCAATTTCCTCTCCTTCCCCTCCCACTGCTGCTCCTGAGCATCCATCATGGTATGGTACACACACGGATAAGTGTGTGTCTGTGTGTCTACACAACTTTTGTTGAATTAGACAAAAGTGTACAATCAGTCTGTATATGTTATACAGTATAAATATGTATTGTATTGTATGTACAGTGTACATTGTACATTGTACATACATTCAAAATATTGGCAAAAATACACACACTCATTCATGTGCATATTCGTATGTATATTGTATATACACTCAACCTTCAATTGAAATCACCAGGAGCAGCAAGTAGCTTTCTCTCTTTAACTTTCAGGATAAACAAAAACTCCTGCAGAGACCACCCGAAACTACATAATATAGTAAAAAAGAGTAGAGGGGAAATGTGTGTGTGTGTGTGTATGTGTTTGATGCGAGAGAAACAACAACGCAAATGAAAGAGTAAGAACAAAGTACGATGACACATGTCGAGCGTAACCTTGAGGCATTTTTTGACGTCCGTAAAATATTCGTGACTGGTCAAAATCATCATCACCATCATCGCATTGTGCAGAAGCAGAAGCAGCAGCAGCATTGTTATTGTTTTTGACATTCTCGTTTGAGTCTGCATTAGATAAATAATTTTGAGAACTCGTCGGAGAATTCCATGGGAAATTGATAATACACAATGCACCGAGATAATTTCCAAGTAAAGTACCCGGAAGAGAGTACACACACAAAACTGTGTGTAACGGCTAAATATGTTTACTCAATATTATGTGGTATAGATATAAACATGAAAAACATGAGTTAGTTATTTATATCTCCACTTTTCCAGATTGAATGCTTGAAAGACTCATACTGTAGGTACATGGTACATTTGCAGCTGACTATGAGTGGATAGTGGATAGTGGACGGTGTGAAGTTTGATGACAAGAGGGAGTAAAAGACAATGGAAATAATAGGTTTATAAATAAAATGAGGGATAGAAATACAATACAATAAATTCACATTTTTTCAGACATGCATATACATACATGCACACTATGTAATGACATTTTAAATGAATGAATGAATGAATATTATATTTGCTGATTAGATCGTCACTTACAACTCCAGTGTTTGGGTCCTTGGCGCCATTGCTGAAAGTGGAAGCTAAAGTTGAGGAGCAAGACTCATCGTAGTGCGCATTCTGCCCGTCATTAATGGCTGAGTTAATTGAGATGGTCCACATGGATGCTGCGTAGCCGTCACAATTACCTTTGAACAAGACAGAAAACGTCATCATGAGAAGAATAATATACAAAAGCTGGAGCCATTTATTCACCATTGCATGTTGAAGGATAATCTTCCCTCTTTTATGAAGAAATTAATTTTTGATGAAGATTTCTTAAGAAGGAAATTATGTATGTATATGTGTATGCACTTACAGTCATCATCCTCCCCTCCGTCACCTGACGCCCATACATAAATGTTGCCCAAGCCGTTTCGACCCTAGAGGGGGAGAGAAAGAGAAAAACGTGCAAAAACTAATTAATGATTCCTCTCTTTACTCACACAATCTCATCATCTTTGGTGAGAAAAAAGCAAAGAGGGATCAAAGGAGATAAATAAAAAAGGAAATTAAAGGTCTCTATATACCTATGATGTACAGCCAGAGCGAGAAAAAAAATTCAAGAGCACTCATATGTATGTGTACTCTTTCGGCACAGAACAATTGTGGAAATTGAAAAGAGCTGGAAGGATTTTAGAATAGGAAACGAATGCGGGATGTGATCCAATGTTCTATCTTACATATACAATATACATGTACGTCACACAAAGGATCATGGAACATCCAGCCGAAAAAAGTAAATAGAGTTTAAAGGGATGAAAAAGAAAGTAAAAACTATAAAAAGAGCGGTTATTCGTATATAGAACTGAACAAATGAAAAACTTCAATATTATGTCTATGTATATAGGTACGCTAAATTACTTTGGGATTTTTCAAAAGTCGAAAAACGCAAAAGAAATATATATATACATTATACATGTACGTCTAAAGAGATGGGATATACGAGTATGTACAAGTAAAATAAGATAACAGGGAAGGGAATGTGGTCAAATCGCTTTCGTTGCGATGATTTGGTTCGATATCTCAAAAGACTTGAAAACTTGCCAATTATATCCACAGAGGAAATGGAACACAGAAAAAAAGAAAATGAGGAAAAACTTTCATAATAATATAAGTTAAGAGAGAAAGTGAGGGCAAAGGGGAAGCAAAGAAAATGGGTAAAAACATGTGTAAGCATGTAGACATGTACAATGTACACACATTGTGCATCTAAAAACCTTTGTTAAAGGTTAAGCGTTATGACACACAAAAGGAAGAAGATTCTCACCTCGTTAACGCCTCTAACTATGGCTCGCATAGTTGCATTTCTTGGACCATCCACCGTTTTCCCTGTGTAGAAAATGTACCATAAAAATTTATAACATTGGCCTATTACCATTGATTAGATTACATTGAATGTGTATGTACATTGCCATACACCACATGGAAAATTGCAAAAAATAAGAGTTCCACTCGTTATTTCCTGTAAAAGGCAAAAAGCACAAAATTGTCCATTGAGTGCAGACGTTTCTCTTACCGTCGTCAGTAGGGCCTGGAAACAAGGAAAACAAAGAAACGACATTAAAATTCTAGTACTTATGTATACCGAGCAATTGTAACCTTTTATTTTAAATTCGTTGCCAAAATGTGTTAGAAAACATACGAACAATGTGTTTTTCTGTATAAAGTATAAAGCTCACCCCAAGATGCTGAATAAATATCTATTAAATTAGGTTCATGACCCATGGAGTTGGCTTCGATCAAGTCAGTCATGTAGGGTTGATCCAACATTCGTATACCTAATTTAAATATTGAAAATGTAAAATATGACCTTCATTATACAGCCCAGTTTTACAAAATACTTTTTTCATTGTCAGTATTTTCCACAAAGTATAATAAATATATCAATCGCTCGTAATGCTCTTGTGAGAACTTAGATTTGAAATTCATCTCCATATGCTGTGCATGTACATTTATACCGCTTGAGCAACTCTTGTAACTCTAGCCCGTACTCTTGGGGAATAAATGTATGTATAAAATAAGTTGAGTAACGTTTTTACGTCAACGCCAATTCAGCAAGTTATCCTTGCTAATTGCTTGACAAAAGTAGTATGAAAAATATGAAACTTTTTTGTGATTTCTAGGACATAATTTTGGAAACTTTCACTTCAGGTTCTTAATTTAGCCTAAAATAAAACAATGTTTAACTTGCTCGCTATTAAACTTTATCAGCAAGTCTTTGAATATATTTAGTGCATTTCAAAAATAAAATTTTTCACATGCATATTATTTGAGTTCATAATTCGAAAAAAGGCATGCATACTTATATGGGTACAGATTACACTTTTTTTGTAGTAAGTGATTTAAGGAGCAAAGTTGGGTCGTATTTCACGATCAGGCGTGAAATCATGCTCTGTTGGTTTTGAATTTAATTCAACAAGGTTCAAGTATGCCATCAATGAGAGGAGAAGGCGCCCTACATTGTATGTGAAAATCGTGTATGTAGAATGTAGATGGTAGATATTCTACGTCGTTCAATATTCTTATTCTCTGGCACCCAACCATATTTTTCTCATTTCCTTTGGACTTACCACTCGAGACATTCGAATGGTGGAATTTCATACGTAACTACTCATATTATGTATATGTACTTACTTAGCCATAAGGTCGCAATGGTTAAATTTAAAACTTGACAAATTTTAGCACATCGATTCATTCATCCCATTCAATATTCATACACACGACTACTCCCCACTATTCCATTCCCTCCTTCCCCCAAACTTTCATTTTGTCACGTATGCCTAATTTCTGAAGGAATTTACTGTTGATTCAATGTACTATGTGCTATGTGTGTGCCGTGTGCCTGTAATATGCACGTCGTCTTTAATATGGACGACGGATATGAATATGAATGAATGCTATAAATGAGGACGATGGAGCGACGACAGAAAATCCAAGACGCATATTGTACAACACTTCTTTTGTCTTTCTATCTAATTAGATTTATTCTTCCGTTCTTCATTGCTTTCTTTTTCAGTGGACATACATACATCACTCAGCACAATTCATTTCTGTGCAATACTCATTTGACTGTAATATGCAAACTTTACAGTGGGCCTTCTCCTATACCTTTTAAGAGACTGGGGGAAAAGGGCAAAAGTTAATTAGACGAAGGACGAAAACCGATGCAATGTTGGCAACTTTTACTCGCTATTTGTCTAGTTTGTAGACATGAATAGAAACGGAATTTCTGCCGGTGATTTAGCCTACAATTATTTCGATTCTCAGAAATGGTAGAGTGTCGCTTCGCTTCAAACACAATAACCAGGATTTTTTTCTATTTATATAAAATATAAAATACGACAAACTTTAACATAGATACTTTCATAGTGTAAAAAAGTATATCTATACGTTGTTAATGCCGTTGTTTCTGCATGAATGTTTTGTATTTTACTGTTTATAGTTATTATTATGAAATTTTACTTAATCATGCCGGACAAAAATAGGAAAAGATCAAAGTATTCATAAGAACGTTTTTTTAGGAACAGATATTGTACACGAGGATGAACCCAAGTACAATAACCTTATCAGTATGGTTTAACTTCTATTCTACATCAACTCTTCCGTTCTATTATTCTGCTGGCTATCATTTTTTGTCTCCATATCATGGTATTATATTATCGTATTTTAGTTTAGTTTAGTATAGTTTAGTTTATACATATTAGTCGACCCCTCTTCAGTTTCATTCCCACGTAAAATACTCATCATAATTCATGGTTGCTCGGACGCTTCGCAATAAAACTGATACGTGCCTTGTTCAAAAAGCTCACCGTTAAACATTTATTTCGCATCATTTTTTATCCCTCGATAACCTTTTTCCATCAAAATTTTTGACTTTTGAAAAACAAGAATAACAATAATTTTGATATTGATGTCGTTACTCGTTTGCTTTTTCAAAGAATGATGTTCTTATTCCTTTGTAAAAATAAAAAGAGAATATATTATATTCTCCTGCGGACAGTGCTTATTACCGTTTATAACTACATAGTTTTTTAAATCGCCGTTTAATTGTCAAAATAGTGATAAAAATTCTAATTTTGCTTGCTATCTCATTTTTCTGACTTTTAAATATTTACTCTCAATCCTTTCATTTTCATTTCTATAGTTTGTATTCTAGCAGAATTTTTTTGCAACTGAAAAAACTCTGTCAAAGCTAAAGCTGCTGACCGAGAAAAGATAAAAAGAGGGGAAAATAAAAGCGGATTATATTATAGCCGTGATAATTAAATATTATGAAAAAGGAAGTAAAACGAGCGGGACAAAAAAGACGAAAAGTTACGTTTCCATCGCTGCCCTTATTGAATTCCACATTTTTATGTAGCCCCAAAACAGCAGCACGGTAAAAATTACATATAAGGGTTTGAGAGGATGAGGACGAGGATACCGACATACAAATGATGATGATATGTAATGAGAGCATTATTACTATTCCGCTGTTAAGCGAATTCCCATTTTCACATTGGACTTTGCAAAGGTTTCTTTGACTACTGCACAATCTTGTGTGCATAAATATCCTACGTTTGCAGATATTATGTTTTGTTCCTACAAGGTTTCTACACACATACTGTTCATGTCATGTCATGTAACTAGACCTGCGGGTAGCTCTCAACTCTCAACTGCTGTATGTATTTGATAATGATAAGAGCATCCAGCCTCCGAGTCTTCCCAGTGATAGATACATGCATACAAACCAAAAGACTAGCGAATGCCATATCCTCATACATATACATATACATATGCGTATAATATTGTATAAAATATAGTATTACTGGCTATATTATTGTGTAGACCGGGAAACTTTTGCTGGTTCTTTCCCTTTCTTTCTTTTTTCTCCCCAGCCGCCTTTTGAATTTCTTCTCAACGCCCACGTTCAGCTCGGAGCTCCAGTAGGTCTGGCTTTTCTTTCCCATTTGCTTTCTCTTTATTTTCTCCGCGTCTCTGTTTCTCTCTCTCTCTCTCTACAAGCGGTGCTATGCATGCAGCGCGGAGCTGAGCATTTCTGCGTTAAGGTTACGTACGTTTTTTTGGTTTGCGTGCATATGGACAAGTACTCTATTGGGTTGTTGGCCAGGCCGTCTTTTTCTTCTTTTCTAACTGTACATATTATGTATGTATCTTTTCTCCCTGCACTTCACTACACCCTAACCCTGTCTCTTTCTTTTACTGTTCAAATCTCTCTTCTTATTCTGGAGCTTAGGCAAATTTTAAACGTGCATTTGTAAGTTGCGTTGTAAGTTGTAAGACAAGTGTATCAGTGAAATAGACAGGAAAGCTGGGTGCGTGTTCATGACATGAATTGCTTACTAAAAAAAGTCCCCTCGCATTAGAAATGTATGTACATTGTACACTGTACACGTATGTATGTAGATTGCAGATACATACATACATATGGTTTAAACAGATACAATATATAATACACACGTCACAAATTTAAAAGCAGCAGATGTTTTAGTCTTCCCATGTTTAAGTAGTTCAAGTCAGTTTGAGGTTGAGCATTGAGCTCTGCTGATCATGAAAGCAAGAATTTTTGTACCCCGTTTCTTCCACTTTCCTTCCTTTTAATATAATTGTACATTGTACATTCTTCATACATACTGTATACTGTATACAGCATGCAGTACTGATCTGATACAGTTTTCGAATCTCTGTCCTACTTAGCACAACGAGATATTTTTCACTGTAGGATTCGATCTTGACTCCCTTTCCCTCTCTTGTTGTGTGGAAATGCGTCTTGCCACAGTCACATCACTCAATTGGTGGCAAAGCAATCTGGTTCTGTCACATTGTTCTCAGTTCTCCGTAAAGCTGAGGAGAGATAAGCATTGCCTTTTCTATTCTATCCTATTCTATTTGACTCCTTCCTTCCTTCCTTATATTCCTTTATTTGCAATCTTAGAAGTCGTCCTTGTCTTCTATTCCGTCTTTTAGCCTTTTAGGTCTTCTCCTACTCTTAACCTTTCAACTCGTGTAGTCCTTCGTATTGTGCATGTAGGTACATTGTACATATGTAAGTATAGTATATATGTAATATAGATGGGAAAACTTTTATTTCCAGCTACTCCCCTTCTTCTTCGCCGTCCCTATAGTTTCTACAGAGTTGAAAGGAAGAAAAGGGATTGGGAAAGAACTTGACCGACGTCCTGCGTCTCCTTTTACTGTATGTATATTGTATACATATGTATATTCTTCTTTCTCCCTTGTTCTCTATATATATGCATCCAACCACCAATTCGCGTTAGCCTTCCACTTTAATTTACCTCCAAACCGTTTCCCAAAATGTGTAGAGTAGTTTGTAGATGCTAGATAGTTTTTGACTAAATCAATGCTAGCACGCATACACGTATTATATTGTGAATTTGTACACAAGCACGTCAATTTATGTGTGTATGGTATAACTAAATACTTTCTAGTATGTAGCTAGAATTATGTAAGTTTGCCACCACATCTCAAGATCTCGGCCCACATCTGTAAGTGAAAACTAAATTGTACGTACACTGAACAACTGTATTTATTGGTGAGAGGCATGAAATTGAAGTGAGTTTTCTCTCCTCCCATTCCATTTTCCCCTTTTAGTTCCTTTTAGTTTTTCCTTTCGTTTTCATGTACTGATAAGTTTGCTAATTCCGCCTTTTCGTGTTCCGCCAACATCTGCAATGGCAACTTTGTTCATGGGGAGGAAAAGTAAAATTAATAATACACACAGTTCCTATGTACATAAATAGATTGCAATACTAAGAAATAAGACCAACATTTTTTTCCTTTCTAAACTCGTAACCCTACTTTGTTCTATAGCTTAACGATTACGCAAACATTCAGTCTTAATAGTCTTGAGAATAAACTGCGACCAATAATGAAAATGTATTTGCTTTATTTCTAGAGGTTTCCAAAGATAAATTGACGGGGAAACGGTTAAATAATACTATATGTTATGCGACATTTCATTGACAAAGTAGGTACATACATATGTAAAATATGCATAGTAACAATAATGTATAAGATCTGTATATTACACAGCTTATGCTTTTCAACCAGACCACCGTGAGACAGAAGATGGAATGGAGAAAATAAGAATTGGCAAACAAAAGTAGCCATCTAGATTTGTCAACAAAAGGAAAGGAAACATTTCTTTGTCTAGGTTCTAGACGAAGCCAAGATTTGACATTTGCCATTCTCCCGTCATCGTCATTGGCATCTCTTTGTTTGTCCTTGTTTTAGTCTTTGTCAAGAGTCAAGAGAGAATTTCACCAGTCAAATCAAATGACTTTTGGAGCCAGACAGCCTGAAAAAGGACAATGGTTCTCAAACAGTTGGAACATATGTCATCAGTCTATTTGTAATGGTGAGTTTATACAGCCTAGACTAAGCAAATACAAGACAGACGAGCAATTTTTCATTGTCCATATTATTAAAATTAAAATTTGGAATTAAATGAACTTTTTCTGATTTCCAGTAAAAAGATCAAGCAACATTTTATGTTAAATACTTTGTAAGCTTCTTTTCCTTTTAAACAGGTGCTACTGATGCTTTCATAAAAGTTAAGTCTATGTCGGATAAGCAACTTGAGTAGGGTTCGAAATCATGAACCATGAACTACATACCATATGATGGTAAATAATAATGGTTATGGTGCACCTATGTATATGTACTATGTACATATGTGATGTATTATCAGACAGCTAAAATGATGAAACGATACAAGGGGAAAATAAAGACCCTGGTGTAATATCATATCTTATGATATCGAAATCCATATTATGTACATACGAAAAACTAAAATTCTCATCCATTATCATTTTCTGACACAAAGCAAAGTCCAGGACAAATACTGTACAAAGTACATACGTACAAAGGCAAAGGCAAATCCACCACACCATACACGATACACGACAAATAATAACAGGAAAGTTTTTTTTGGAAAATAACGTGACGAAATGAAAATAGGGAGCAAAAGAAGAGAAATGAGGAGACGGGTTGAGATAAAGAGAAAGTAGAAATGTGACCGAGTTCATTAGGTTGATGGAAAAGTTGAGAGATTGAGAGACTGCCTGCCTTCCATTAGTTACAACTTAGAACACACATCCATCTGTCTTTGTTACCCACAATAATAATAGCATATCTTCACCACATATCAAAAGATCTATTTATGGACCCATGCCATGTAAATACCATGTATTAGACTTTCTTCACTTTCTATTCTTCTTTTTTCTGGCTCGTCTAAGTATCTCGCCCATTAAAGTTTCTCAAGGTATTTTCTTCACGAAACATGAGACCTCAATATTGAAACACCAATATTTTTATATGGGAGGAAAGCCACAAATTGGAGTTAAAAGCTAGTCTGAACAGCTCTTTTATAATACGGTTTCTTTTATTGTTAACCTGTGTGTGAAAACTTGAAAACCTCAGATCTTTCTATACACCCTCTTTCCGCTAAACTTATGCTCATTACTTTTCAGCTGTATTAAAAGGAGCAAAATGAACCCGGTACTTTACACCTCCTCATTGATTCATGTACATGTACATTCTTCTTACAGTATTTAGAAAAGGCAAAACAAAGTTAATAAAAATTTTATTTGCGTTGCCTATTAATCAGAAAACTAGAACCTCGTGCTTTAAATATCAAACAACTTCTCATATGCAAAATATATCAGTATCTAGACATATGAGCACATGTACAAAACCGCAAGTATATTGAGTTCTCACAAGGCATGATCCGAGCATATCTATGTGAGCAAAAAGTCCGTATCAGTCCTTTTTATTTGGGACAGAGAAATACTAGGAGGGAAATAATAATTCTAATCTTGAATGTAGTGACCAACACATTTAATGCACCTCTCACATCT
>JAQIVE010004769.1:0-13982 GCA_034698285.1 Sminthurinus bimaculatus | reverse complement strand
ATGAAAGTTGATGAGATTTTCGACCAAATGCCTGTCAAAATCTCATCAAATATTTGCCCAGATATTTTTCTAAGGGTTGATAAAAAAATTTTGTTTTTGATTTAATTTTAAAAATTCCAAAAGGCGTTAAAACTTTATCCTCTAGTAAAAAAATTTTATGAAAATTTGACACAATTTTAGTCAAAACCGTTACAAATTTCGATCAAATTTTGACGCGTTTTTGATGAAATGTCACGATAATCTTGTCTAAAATTGTCAGTCTGGCCAAATCTCGTCGAATTTTAGTGAGGTTTGATGAGATTTGAATCAAAGCGTTATTTACTACGAATATTTATTGTGAATTAGGTGGACCTATTTATTTTGGAGCAAGAGGGGGCTGAAGAGGTCCAGTATACAGGATATGTGTATACAATGGCTATGGAGCCGGAGATTTCCACAGAATTCGGAAAAACAAACACCGCTAAAGAAGTTCCCGTTACATTGACCTGGAATCCCATGTATTTTAGCGATAGCACTAATGCCAGCTCGGCAAATCCCATTGCCCTTGATATAAAGTTACTGGAGTATAAAGGCGGTCAGTGGTCCGACAATCAAACAGTTGGATCAAAAATAACCAACTCTGGCCAATTCAACTTTTCCTTACCGTTGGGAAAAATGCAAGGAAAGGAGTTGATTTCGTTTCGAGTTACGTCAACATTTTTAAACACCCAAGATCCTGTTTACGTGTCAACCGCTAGATCCGGTTTCACTGGACCCAAATTTTGGTAACAAGTTTTACAATACCACGGTTTTAAATTATTACCAAAATATTTAAATGCTGCAAATATTTATTTTTATTCAAGAGCAATGCATAGCATAGGTTTATATAAATAGCTAAGCACAAGTATTTATCTGTCGGAAATGTTTCTTAAATTACAAGGTTTACCAACGGCCGTAAGGTAGCTCAAAACATGTGTGAAAAATGGTATGAAATGGACCCTGGACTTCCAGCAGATGTTGAGCCCTGCCCTCCTGTCGTAAAGCTTGCGACAAGTGACCCGCGGTTTTATAATGACACCGAAGAAAAGAGCTTGAGAGGGTTTCATCCCCACGTTGTCCACATTTTTCGACAAAAAAACCCTAGCCCTAGTGGAGCTGGGCGACTATGCTTCTACGACAAGAACGCCAAAATAATTCCGGAGGTGTTCGTCAGTGGCCCTGGAGACAGATCAAGTCCAAATCAGTGGTGGAACGTCACCGCACACTTCATCCATGACATCATTCCATGGTACAAGTGTTGTAATTATAGTCGCAGCTTATCCCACTGTGAAAAGTACTACAGCAAAAGACCTTCGGTTGGGATGAATTACACTGCCCCGATACCTGGCGGTGCTTGGGGTGACCCTCATATCACAACATTTGATCGATTTACTTACTCGTAAGTATCAGCATTTTGTATAGATTTTGAAAACAAAAAAGCGATGGGGTCTAGAATAATTGTTCAGAGTTCGCGTTCTTGAAATTCTTACAGGTTCAACGGAGTTGGGGAATTCTGGATGGTCAAAAGTCCGGGATTCTCCATGCAAGGCCGAATGGAGAAATTTGTCTCAGGGAACGTCTCGGTATTCACAGCCTTCGCCTTCTCCGATGGACACACCACGGCCCAACTCCAGTTTGCAACACAAGGCGAGCTAGAGTTTCTCCTTAATGGTGACCTGGTTGAGTTTGAATCAAATTTTAAAACGCCGCTTCGACTCGCTACGGAAACCGCGAGCATTGAAAGAAATGGAGAAGGCGTCAATATTCTGTTTTCAAAAGGCTTTTCGTTTTCGATCACTGTAATTCAAGATTCTCTTTCCATTTTGGCGTCCGCCAGCCCGTCGCACAGGGGACATAGTAGCGGCCTTCTAGGCTACTTCGATGGCAATCCGGAAAATGACCTTCGAACCCCCAATAACGTCTCCCTCGCCAAAAGTGCCTCGCTCTCCGATATTCACTACCAATTCGGATTGCCATGGATGACAAAGTCAAATGAAAGTATTTTCATTTATTCTGAAGGCCAGACGCACGCCAGCTACTGTGACCCCACTTTTGTTCCGAATCTTCAACGACCTGATGTGGCCAAGCTGCCGCCGAGTATTGTGCAAATGTGCAATGGCTCATTGGAGTGCCTATTTGACTTTGCCGCCACAGGTAGTGCGTCTTTTGCTAACCAAACCAGACAGCTAGGGATTGTCTTCAATGAGACAGTGGAAAATTTGGCCACAAAGGTGAAGATGTGCGGCGTCATCAGTGACCCAGCTAATGGTCACATCAACACTGTCGACTATTTTGTTGGAGGCAACGTCACTTTTGCGTGTGATGAAGGATACACTTTAGTTGGACCGGAAAATGTGACCTGCATTGAGGCTGAGGCGGGATCAAGTCCGAAGTGGAGCGAGGAAGCTCCGAAATGCCAGAAAACCGAGGCAACTCTTTTGCTCTCCGACCTTTACCCCTTTGGTATAGAGCATGGGGATGTAATGTTTGATAATACGGATCAAATGGTGGACGATGCCTCTACCAACGTTGCTTTAACCTCAGCGTCCGGATTTGCTTTCTTCAACAATACATACTCGAGTCTTTGGGTCAACAGCAATGGCGGCGTATCCTTTAAGAACGGTAATCTCTAACAGACATGAAAAATGAAAATACGCTAAAACAGGGAAACTATACACTCGGAACTTTAACAGAATATTTCAAAATAACTTACAACACTTAATATTTATCTTAAAAATGCCTTTATTATTCAAAAATTAACAAATTTTCCTTTCTCTTTTCCCCTGGTTTTGCAGCCGTTTCAAAGTACACTCCAGAGTGCGGCGCCCACGCTCAATACAGTCCCATGCTGACACCATTCTGGTCGGATGTCGATCTCAGAAATGGGGGAGACGTTTTCTTCCGGGAAACGTTCAATAGCACCCTCCTTGCCAAAGCATCCAGGGAAATTCAAAAGGCGTTTCCAGAGTTGAGTAATAGATATGCAAGCAGTTTCGCCTTTATCGTCACCTGGTTCAACGTTTCATTTTTTGGACACACTGACCCCTCGGCATGCGGAGATCCCCGCAATACCTTTCAAATTATCTTGACCACGAACGGCACCTATTCTTTTACAATTTTTTACTAGCGTAAGAAAACTTTACTTTAGTGGTCGTAAAAAAATTTGTTGGAAAGGGAGTGCAGAATACGGACTGTTTTTTTTCTGTTGAATTTTTTAGATCAACTCACTTGGACTTCCGGCATGGCCTCGGGCGGAAACGCTTGTGGACTCGAAGGCAATGCAGCAAAGGCAGGGTTCGACGTGGGAGACGAGGACAAATTTTATGAACTACAAGGGAGTTGCACAGAGGAAATTTTAAAAGCTGTCAATGGCAGCAATGTAAATAGCACTGGAAGGTATATTTACCGGGTGGATACAACTTGGGAACTGGAGTCCCAAACGTGACCAGCAGCTTAAGTACCAAATTTTTCTACAAATTCACACGGCCCAGAAAACAGCACGGGCGGAAATTCCAAACAAATCATTTCCATATGAGATTGTTACTATTTGGAAAAATTTGGTATCTATTTTTTAAGTACAGCAGCGCAAAGGTACACACGAAGAGTAATGTTTTTGTGTTGTCTGTACCAATACTTATAATAACAATATATCGTGAACCACATAAACACTTGTGACTCAAAATAAACAATAATAAAATTAAATGTCCTTCTTTTTAAATCTATATGTATGCCCATATACTTATGTGCTGAACTTTAATGTGATCGTGTCTTCTTCTTATGAATAAATAAAATCTGTTTTAAATTGAACGGGAAAAAATAAACAATAATAAATCATTAATGTACGAATATCTATGTTTTTTCCATGGTTTTTATGAGAAAAATTAGTTTTAGGAGCTCCTGAACTTATTGGTGAAAATGGCTTCTAAATGTGAACACGAAGCACGTTAGAGACACGAAAGACACGATGCAGCGCATTTTCTTTCGTTTAAAACAAATATGGAAATTTTGACCAGTTTAAGGAGGATAATAGAAGAATAAAAGGAAAAACCCAGAGAACCTTTCGAAGAAAGTCTTCTCCAGTAGTTCTAACTCTTCACAGATCCTTACGAGTATGGTACTATGTTGCAGCCAAAGCACACTGCGGCTGATTACAAATACTGCACGAAGTAACAAGATTGGCACTGCGACGGGATTTCACCACAGTTATCCATATTGTGTGGAGCTTACTTGAAAAGTCAATGCAAGCGGCGCCGAAATCACAAAAGCTACTACTACTACTAATGCTGTAGATAGCTTTCTAATTTAATTTTAATTTCATTCGTGTAAGTAAAGTCGCAAGTCGAAGCAGCGGAAACCAATTTTGTTTGATAATGTAAATTCAGCCGGTCATTTTGGTACTAAAATGAGCACAGCGGAAGGCATCGTTTTTAAGTTATGGATTTTTTAATTTTTGCCTTTTAAAATACATGTAACTTCAAAAGTTACAACCGTGTTGAAGATAATTTTAAAATAGTAAAACTTGAAATTTAACTTAAAAAACTTAAAATTAAAGAAACCAGATGTTTTTTAATATAGTGAAACCAAAAAGAATCAGAAATTCAAAAGTTGCCTTTTCTTACATTCCTTTTTAGGCCCTGGAACACCTTGTTCTTTCGGAAATGCTCGTAAAAACCAACTTTTTGAAAGAAAACTTAACTTTTTTAAAAATTTTCTCCAAAATACGGGGTGTGTTCCAAAAGTCCCCGAAATCGTTGTTTAAACGGAGGCGAATTGAAAATCCAATTGCACTGTTAGTAAGAACAGGCGATTATAAGATTCTGGAGAAAAAATTGTCTGGTTAGGTTTTCAGGTAAAGAAATGAGAGCTTCCTCAATTTCAAAAATGAGCAAAACTTTCAAAACTGGAATTTTGAGAAACGTCATGTCACTTAATTTTTATATCGGAAACGGCCAGAGCTCAAAGATATTTTTAAATAACCGGTGGACATGTTAGGCCATGCTACCCTATTTAGAGCCCAAAAGGTTTCACTGCGCTATTCATCGAACTGCGGGAGAAATGACATTGAAGATAAAACAAGTCATGGAGGACCAAAATCAGCAACTTGGCCGAAATCGATTCGAATTCTGGAAAACCTAGCAAAGTTAGATTTCCGGAAAAAAGTCAACGTGGTACTAGAAACAAAGGGCAAGTCAACCACCAGTGTTTGGAAAATATTCCCCGTAGAACTCTAGATGCTTGAAGCTCATTCGTGAAATGGCCTTCCGAACTTGAGCGTTTTCGAAAGGCATAGTTGAGTTCAAGTTTATCATGAAAATTTACACTTTCAGGAAAGAGGTAAAATTTTCTAATCCTACACAAGCAAAGGTAATGCGATGCTAGTTTATACCCATGGCCCAGAATCAAAGCCGGATTCCTTGCAGTGAAATAATGAGGAATTTTCTAAGCCAATGTAAAAATCCCATTTTTTACGGTTATGGCCACAGTATTCTGAGATATGGAGGGATTCGAATGCCATCTTCGACAACGAAAAATCACAACAGCACAGGGACGTTAACCCAAAAAAGAATTTTAAATTTGCCCCAATCAGTACGTGTAAAACGTCGAAAAACTGAAAAACGCCAGATTTTTTTGCTTTCCGACACCGTATCACCACACACATGTCGCATTTCCATAGCTGCCATTCAAGATCAAGAGATGGCTAAAATATTTCACCCATCCTACAGTCTTGACCTTGAATTGCGTGAGTATAATCGGTTTCGACATTTGAAGAAATGTCACAGGGGTCAGAGATTTTTGAGCGAGAAGAAAATCGGAGAGAGTCGAGTTGGCTGGTCTGACACTCAAGACAAATCATTTTATTCTTAAGGCTACAAAATTTGTTCGTCCAAATTGACATTCTGCCTAGAAACGTAGGAAGACTACATTGAAAAATAATATTGGGAGGTTTCGCTATTGCAGCTCGAATTAAAGATATAAAATCATTTCGGTTATTTTTTGAACGCACCACGTATTTACTTGTACAACCTTTTAGAAGACAAAAGCAAATTTATTTTACTAATAAATTTGAAGCATTTACAATTAAAACAAAGTAATGAAATTAACACACACTATCAAATGAAAAATTCGTGCAACTTGAAAAGGAAGCGTGCCATTTAAAAGCCTGATCATAATTTAAATTTATTGAAAATTCAAGAAGCATTAAAATACATATGTAATGGATAAAATACTTTCATTTTACAAGTAAATTTGCTAGTCAACTAATGCATTTTAATACAGCTTTATCTTGAGGTAAATCTAATATTTTTCGCAGTCTGGGCCACTTGGTCAAGGATAAAGAGCTTCGCACTTCAATTACTTTTGTGCATTTCGAACCCTCGTTACATTTCCGGCTCAGAACTACTTCTCAACGTGACGTCTTTTTAAATGGAGCTTGAGCTCAGTAAAAGATTTTCCACGGTACGGACAACTTGAGCAAGGATACGGAGCTTCGCCCGTATGATGGCGACGAATGTGATCAAAAAGATTGATCTTATTAGTAAATCGAAAGGAGCAGAAACTGCATTTAAAGGGCTTCTCCCCTCGATGAGACATCTCGTGAGCCTTCAAACTGTTTTTTCGCCTTGTTCTGAAGTCACATTCAGGAAAAGTACAACCGAATTCCTTGTAATCCGCATGAACTTTTAAATGCTGATTTAACACTGGTTTTGTTTTGGCAGAGTAGCTGCAATCTACTTCGGGGCACTTGAACGGCTTCAACGTTGAGTGTACAGTTTTCTGATGTTGTTTCAAATTGTTTTTGCGTTTTGACCGAAAAGGGCAGAGGTCACAGGAAAATGGTTTGACCTCGGAGTGAACCGCCAAATGTATGTTAAGATCTGGTAGACGTCCAGCGATGTAGTCACACTCTGGGCACTTGAATCTAGGCAAACTCTCGTCGTCTTTGTTATGAACAAGCTGGTGCTGTTTCAATACACAGTTTAGACTAAAAGCAGAGTTACAGTTTGGATGCGGACACTTGAATGGCTTCAACTTTAAATGCACACTCTTATGATGAAATTTGAGGGTTGGTTTGCGTTTAGCTTTATAAGGGCAGAGGTCACAAGAATACTCTTTGATGTCCGAGTGAGACATTAAATGACTCTTAAGACTCCTCTTGTGTACAGTTTCATAGGGACACTTGTCGCACTTCAACGTCTCGTCTTCTTTTCTGTGGACCATCTTGACATGATCATGACGCAAGTTAAGGCGACTAAATGTTGCTGTGCAATTTGGCCATTTACACTTGTAGGGCCGTTCCTTTGTGTGTGTTCTTATGTGGTAGTCGAGTTGCTTTTTAAAATTGGTGACGTAGTTACAAAAGGAGCACTTGAACTCGCTCTTTATCAAATGTATCTTTCTGTGGACGTTTAAATCGGACTTGCGATTACATTCCTTTTTGCAATATTCGCAACGGTGGATTTTTGACTTTTTTGTCTTTGAGGTTGAGGCCATTTCAAATTAACTATTATTTATACCTATATTTACTATAAAAGCAAAAAAAGCAGAGGTTACACATTTTTTAAAAATTATTTGAAATTTACAGAATTTTGATGGAGTGTATGTACTCAAACGTACTTTATGTAGAAAGGTGATGCTCGTGGCCGTTTGTTTGCATTTGAGTTTCGGTCGATATAGTTTTGTCGTAGATTTGTCTGAAAAGCACAAAAAATATAAAAAAATTATTCTTGTTTTCGTGCGGTAAACAGACCGTATGTATTCAGTATTCAGTAGTGTATTTACATATTGCAATCCTGTAGGCACACAATTGTTTAAATGATTTAAAGTTGAGTAAATATCTGTGAATAAAGGAGAACTTTTGCGGTTTTGTTGAATGTAGGTTGCCTCTGGCTACAGGAACACAAACAGGAGGACTCGGGAATATGTATTTATGTATTCGTATTGTACTTCCGAATACTCTTCGTCCCATTCTCGGTGGCTTTGCATTTTCTCTCTATCTTTTTTTCTCTCGGTTTCTCTCTACTCTCTCCTTTTCGCTTTCCCTCTGTATGTACATTCTTCCGTTTGCTTTCTATTTACGTTCTTTTTCACATTTGTTTTTTCTGTACTCTTTCTCTTATTTAATCCACATGAACGAATGTATGAATAAACATAAAATGCGCTTAAACCCTGATAAATGTAATGTACACTAGTTATAGATTCATTAACATTATCAACCCTAAAAAATTTTTGGTCTTTTTTGATCAAAAGTTGATGGGATTTGATGAGATTGACTTGATGTGCATATGGTTCCAAATTCACATCATCTTTGATCAAATTTTGATAAGATTTTGGTGTGACACATCATCTCATCACTATCCCATCAAAATACTACCAAATATTTACCATGTCAAGAAAATATAACGGTTGACAATGATCTCATGAGATTTTGATGGTTTTATACCAAAATTTCATGAAAAGTTCATCAAAGTTGCTGAGATTTTCGACCAAATGCCTGTCAAAATTTCACCAAACCTCCAGATGTTTCCCTGAGGAAAATTCTATGCCAGGCTTTAAATCTCAATCGGAAGTTAAATTTTTTTAGTTTAATCACAACTCATGGTTTCCCTAAGTGGGATTTTAAACAAAACATGTCATTCAAAATTACACAAAATTTTTGACAGGGCTTTTTTGATGTATTACTTGTATGAATATATTTTGACCTTATTCCTTTCTATTGTTTGCCAAATGTGTAAGGAAAATAAAAGCACTCTGAAAAATGAAGGGCTATTGATAACTTTTCTTTTTTTGGAGCATTGTTTCAAAACCAAAGGCTTGAGTTAAATAGATTGAGAAATATCGAAGTCTATAATGCATCTAGCAAAAAAGCACCATTTGAAATAATAGAGTGGCATTCATTTTCAACATTTTTGGTTTATTTGCTGCCTGGCCCTACTACATGGAATGACGGTTTCCAGCCGCTCTAATAGACTAAATTTTGACCTCCTTTGGCCTCTTAACGGCGTTAACTTCCGATATTTCGGCGCCTCCTCTTTTGCTGGTGACCCTTAGATTTTTCAAAGAAATTAAAAAAAGTCGATTGCTTAGTTTCATGTCTACGTTTATTATCCCACACCAAAAAAACGATTGAGCTACTTTGTGCATAAAATGCTCTTAAAATACCGAGTCACGATGGAAACATATATGTACATATATCGATGCATTTTATGCCCATAATAACTCAGTTGTGATTTTTGATTTCATTATTTACATATGGATACCATTAAAATTTGGTTCTATAACTATTATGCTATTAAATAATTGAAAACAAGTTGATTCTTGATATCCTTAAAGATCACGTCCGGCACATCGCAAAATTAACGTCAAAGGGAACGAGCTGCACACAAAAAATGGTGGAAATTCATTACATTTATTTCAATATCTCTTTAAATGTCAAAACTTATTGCAAAAGCCTTAACTAACTGTTGCTTAAACTTACCAGATTTTCAAGGTCAATGCTATTGATCTTCACTCTCAAGTTTTGCCTCTTTCTCATCGGTTCAAAAGCGTGAATCACGGAGACTGGAGAAAAAACGGGATAGCTTGGAAATGGGTAGTCCTCAAAAGATTGCAATTGAAACAAATTTAAACCTGGAAAATGAGCATTAAATAGTTTATCATCAATGTTTTAATTATTTTTACACCTTAGGAAAAAATCTTTTTGAAAAATCCCATGACATTTAGAAACACGATTTTGGTAAAAAAACTTATCAATTTTAATCAACTTTTGACAAGATTTTGATGAAATATCATGAAAATCTGCTCAAAAATTGTCAATCTTGTCAAATCGTATCAAATTTTTATGAGATTTGATAAGACTTTTTTCTAAGAAGGGACATCCGTTTATATAAATGTGGAACGTCTGACTGGAAATCGTAAAGATATTAGGCAATAAGTATGATAAAACTCTACTTACTTTTCATGTCCAAAATTGAGGGGCCCCGTTCTAATCCTTCTCCTCCTTGACAAAGTCCAAATGAATTGACGTTGTTGAGAGTTTTACAAGTTTTTTCGTCAAACCCCGTCAAAGCCTGGTCAAAAGTTTGTGCAAACTGCTGGTTGCGTTCCCTTTCAGGTACACTGTCGTCAAGGAAAGGCCGACGATCACCATTATCTTCGAAATGTGAGACAACACTCAACTCTTCGAGTTGGGATTCTTTCCAAGAACTCCAGATTTTGACCAAAACGGTCGGAAGCTCCGTATGATTTGGAATCTCCAGATTGAGAACCCGAACATTTGGGTAAAAAATTCGAGCCTGGTGCATAAAGTTATTTAGGGGGTCGCCAGTACATGGATAAATACTTAGGACTTGGACCGTTGTGCTGGAGTTGGAGGATTCCTCAAAAGCTTGATTTTGTGTAGGAACGTATTTATCATGTCCAAAATCTTGTAAACTAAGGATTTTCAATCGGGGAAAGGACTCTTGGAGGGAACACCCTTCCGGCAAAAATCTACCACGTTCACCATTCACCGCTTGCCAACCCACAATCACAAATTCTTGTAGATTTTCCATGATAGGAATATTTACTGTCGGGGTTCCTTTAAGCAAGTCTATTCGTCCAATAATTTCAAGAGTTTTCAAAGTTTTTCGACTCGACTGAAGAATGATTTGAAGACTTTGAAGAAAATCGTTTGAAGGATTGCTTTGGGGGGTAAGAGTTCGGCGGTCGAAATATTCCAATTCTATTTTGAGGTTTTTAAGTTGTGGACGAATTCTGGAAAACTCCACAATGCGAGATGTCACACTCTCAGGGCCCCATCCCGCATGTAAATCTTCATTTAATCCAATTCTCCCTGAAGAAACTAGTTCCTTCTGAAACCAAAGATGGGGATCGGAAATTTGTTTTAGGTTTGGAGCCGATGATAAAATGTCCTGAATAAAAAGGGAACAACGTTGAGCTGCTATCAAATTAACACCGTCATCATGGTACCGTAAATCTCTAGAAATTAAGCGGATTTCTTGTAAATGTCCGAGGTTAAGATTAGAAGAGCTTGAGTTGAGGCTACTGTCTGATGATGATTTGCATTCAGTCCCTTTGCTTTGAGTTAGTTGTTCTGTCTTGTACAAATCCACGTCCAGTGTAAGAGATTTAAGACCAGGAGTTTGTTTAATTATTTTACGAAGGATTTCCAAAGCAGAGGCTGAATTTCTAGAGGAATTTAGGTTAAGACTTTTGATGTGATGCCCATATTTTAACAAGAAACGGGAGAGATCAGAAGGGGTCTCTTCAACTTCTGAGCTGGTCGTCACACCATAAAATTTAAAATGAGAACAGGGAAATTTTCGGCGGGAGTCTTTTAAGCAATTTGTGAATTCTTCGAGGGTACCCAATTTCTGACGAAAATCGCTTTCAAACCAATCCCAATTAAACCAAATTGGTTTTACACTTTGAGTTTTTAAAAGTTGAATGGTGGCTTCCTCCTCCCACTTTTTGGACACAAATCTGATTTGAAGCAAGTCACGAGCATTCAAGTTGTTCATTATAGTTCTCAGCACCTGAAAATCAACAGATTAAGCCAGAGAGTTAATTTTTGAATCTTCAACTATACAGTATTTAATTTAATGTGTATGATTGAATATTCATAATCTCTGCAGTATCAAATGATAGCTTATGTAAAATATTGGCATGTTCATTAAGTGCTTCCAAAGTCATAGACTGTTGGAGGAATTTCAATTTTTCCTTCACGGTAATAATATTCAACATTACTTAGGCTCACAATACCAATTTGGTGAATGTGGGGTCAAAGGTCAAGAAATGGCAAACTTCCAAAGTCAAAAAGTAGATGATTTGCCCGGGACTTTCACTTTACGCGACATTCGAAGTTTTTTTCAAATAATTCTACCAATCTCAAAATTATAGCCCTGGGATTTTCACCCCTTGTAAAGCTGAGGTAGTGCATCTCTTGTCAGTTTACAATTGATTTTGCCCATCTCCGATCAGTAGAAAATACTGGGCGATGTTGAGAATAAAAAGTTCGAAAAGCAAAATTAAAATATTCATTTCTTAAGGTTAGTTGACGGTAGAGCTGTGAATGTCTTTTGTCAAGTACCTGCTGTATTTTACTTTCTCTTAGAGCAATGGCATAAAATTAGGACAAAAGACTTGACCATGGGGCACTTTAAAAAATAAAAAAGGTCCCAATTGAGCTCGGTTAACGGCATTTTGGGGGTCATGTTTACATGTCTCAAGATATCCCAGTTTTTGGGGGAAAATTAATTTCATTTTACTCTCAGTACTTATACATGTGTGAGTGAATTAGAACGCAAGATAAAAATTTCAAACTCTGAGGAAACTAAGGCGGGAGCGTTTAAAAATTAATGCCCCCACTAAATCTCTATGCGCGATTCTTATTGCGAAAAAATTGAAGTGAGAGTATCCTCGTGGTGAAACAGAATTGTAAAAGTTGACCACTGGTCAACAAATGAGGCAAGTGTTGCTCGCTAACAACGCCCCACATTACCTTCCTATAGGATGCCTTACTCCAGAGAAAACCACCGCCAAAAACTCTTAGTCAAAATTTCGGACTTTCACCATGAACCCTTAGAAAAATATCTGGGAAAATATTTGATGAGATTTTGGTACGCATTTGGCCGAAAATCTCATCAACTTTCATGAACTTTTCGTGAATTTTTGGTATAAAACTATCAAAATCTCATGAGATCATAATCGATCAATATAGTTTCTTGACATGGTAAATATTTGGTAGAATTATGATGAGATAGTGATAAGATGATGTTGCGTGCACACCAAAATCTTATCAAAATTTGATCAAAGATGATGCGAATTTGGAACCAAATGCACATCATGTCAATCTCATCAAATCTCATGAACTTTTGATCAAAGTTGATCGGATTTTTTTTAAAGGGTATGTACTAAAGTAATATATATATATAGTCTGGTGACATTTACACATAGATTTGACAACGGAACTAATACTAGTCTTAGTGACTTTAATATAGGAAATATTTGTTGTTTTTTCCTTCCTTGTTTATATAATATATAGTTTATCGTAGAGAAATAATGTATTGTTGTTACTTGTATTTCTCTTTACTCAACAATGTAACAATATGAACAATATCCAATTTTCTATACATATATCGATTTGTCACATACACAATTTTATATTGTCACTAAATATTTATCTACCTATTGTAGTCGCAGTCGCATTAGTATATCAACTTGTTTTAAAAGGGCAATAAGTAATAAAAATAATGACTATTTTTTAGTAGTTATTATCTGACTATAACATATTTTGAAGTAAAAATTTCCGTGTGTATAAGTTTACTGGGAAAATGCAAATTGTACTAGTGACTGTCTACTTTTAAGTTCATATGCTTTACATGTGACAATCCGTTTTTTATTACGACGATGAAATATTTATCTGTAGTTTTTTTATATAGACATTCCATAAGTTTCTGTGGTTTAAAGAAAAAAATCAACATGTATGTATATGAATTTTATTTGTGTCCACAAATACTACATGTATTTGACTATATTAGTATTTAGGCCAGACACTTTTGGAGACTAAAGAAGAAAATACTAACGAAAATAAATAACTCCTTAACTATTATATAAACTGAAAATATAATACTATTATAATATATGTAACTGTAACGTATTCTTGATCCAAAACATCAGAAAAGATTTGGCTACTCCTCTCAACAATTCATTAAATATGTCACTTTTGCAAACGCAAGTTGTCAGTTTATTTTCCTAATTTTTCTTGTCAAAGAGAAGGAGGTGGAGATGTGTAGTGAAAAACCTTGTGATGTTTTGGATCAATAATAATTAATTGTACCTGCATTTACTATTATACTATAGGTAATTATGGTAGACATCTATAATTAATTAGGGTAACGTCTGCATTATGCATCACGAATTAGACGTAGTGTATAATAATAATACAGTACGATACATAATATACA
>JAQIVE010004768.1:0-13984 GCA_034698285.1 Sminthurinus bimaculatus | reverse complement strand
ATTACACATTAAACATACTTCATATTTTCAGGTCATAATGCTCAAAATGCAGTTTTAAGTAAAAGTGAACACATCATATAAATTATACATAGTTATTAGGAGAAGAACATTGTGAGTATATAAAGTATTTTCTTCCATAACATGTAGCCTACATAAAATAAGACAAAATGTGTTTAAGACTGACTGACTGAGAAACTGATGGTGAAGGAATATTGAGATTTTTGGAGTTTTTCCCTATTTTTACCAATAATAACGATAATAATAAAAACGATAATAGCCAGGAGAGAAAAGAAAAGGAGCAGAACCAGACCCAGAAGAAGACGTTGATGCTGTCTTCACTATTACTGATAGCTATGAGCCTTTTAAGAATGCCCATATGAGAACTGAAGGTAAGGATGAAAAGATGAAGACGAAAGTTAAAAGGGAGGTTTATAGAAATTTAACTAAGTATCCCAATAACTATTACCCATTTTCCCGTCCATATTACAATTATTATTACCATTAGAGCAACAAAATAAGATGTGTCTTGTACATATGTATGTATGCATTCTCATATCCTGGGAAAGAAGATCACCAAAAGAGCAGTGAAAAGGACAGTAAAAGGAAGGAAGAACGAACAAGAGCAGGTCCCTTTAAAAAATATGTTTTTTTTTGAAAATTTAAGAAGCACACACCATCACCATCAGCAATCAACCCGAACCTAACCTATGCACGTATTATGTATGTATACATTATACATACAATTCAAGTTACAGATTGTGAGGATGACCCAGGAAGATCACGTAAAACTAAAGAGATGTATGTAAGGCTAAAATCCAAATCCAAATAAAAGCCATACAGTAATATGTTCATTGTTTATATTATCGTGTATTGCATTGTATTGCATTGTCTTGTATTGCATTGTGTAGGTGAATCTTAAACAATGCAAGTGCAAGATATGAGCAAGTTATATTATTACAACATATAATGAAAAGGCCTGGCAGCAAGGCGCCAAGTCAAGTAAAAGTAACGTAAAGTTTACTACGTGTATTACACAAAAATGTGTAGAATGAGCTGGAGTTGAAACACAAATGTACAATGTACATACATATGTACATACTGGAACCGTCGTCGTCCTCGTCCTTCTCGTTTTATCCCCCATAATTACTCTGTGTACAGTGTACCGAGTCTCTTTTATTTAGCTTTACTTTTTAGTTGAAACTTTCAATTCAAAATCCCGGGATGCTTACACAAGTATGTATGTATTTTATACAACATACTTAAAGGTAGTGGAAAAGCTTCCCGAAATCCCATTCTCAAAGTGTCCAAGGTAAAAGGCTAATTAAAAAGACCCTGTACTTGTGTATGTGTGTGCGTGTACTCTGTACAGTGTACGGCTAATGGAACCACTGCATTTTTATTGCTCCTATTTTCTTAAATTCCTTTTGTCTTTTTGTTTCTCTCCTTGTTCTCTGCTCTTCCTCCTTTTTGTTCCTCTCTCTCTCTCTCTCTCTCTCTCTCTCTCTACCTTAGCACACTTATCAAGTCGACTCATCTATTCCACATTATTTGGTCACCGCGCTCTTTCTCTTAATCTTCTTCTCCTTCTAATTTCCCTGATGCTCGTTGGACTTGTAACTGAAACCTTTTGCTAAGAGCTTCTTCTTCTTCCCTTCATGTCTCAGCTCAATGTCTCTTTCTCTCCATCAGGCTGGAGTCACCGTCACCGTCACCGTATCTGTCGTCTTGTTCCGTCTTCTGGTTCCTTGCTGGAGACTCTGGAGCTGGACATCATGAACGAGACAAATCCTCTGTCTACACACACACTAATATTATTATTATTGTTATTATTACTATTATATGTACTAACTACGAACCGTACAAAAGGTGATGCATACACGTATATATACATACAATACAAGTGGAGGGCTGAGGACAAGTTGAGATCTATGAAAACAAAGTGATAAGTGATAATTCGGAACAATTTCTGTCCATCCTACAAACAAACATACATACATATACATGAATTTTGTACCTCTGTGAAGAGTAAATGAGAGTATCTACTCCTGAACCAGAAATTTTTGACTAGTTTTCATGCTGCTCACGCCACATAACCTAGTCACATTCTCCCATTGCATTCTATGGGGGAATGTATTGAGAGAATGTGACTAGGTTATGTGGCGTGAGCAGCATGAAAACTAGTCAAACATTTCTGGTTCAGGAGTATGACTTCGTCATCATGACATAAAAACAGTATAATCTAATAGAACATAATCATAAATCAAACTATACAATACACAAATACTTTTTATTAAAGAATATTATAAAGACAAAGAATGAGAAAATAAGAAGTTCTGGAAGACAAGTTGAAGAGAATAATAATATGTTCGAAGTCAGATTAGTTCTTTCTGGATTTTTTTCTCAAAATGCTCCACCTCTAGGTAAAGTTTTTTAACTTCAAAATTTTAAGCATAAATACATCTACCGGTCATTAAAATCCCATTATGACGAATTAGGATAACTATCATCCTACAAAACGATAAAAATAAATTCGTAATAACTAATAATCAAGAAATATGTATTATCAACACCATCTCCCTTTATCATTAACACTATAATACCTTACTTTTATTCTCATCGAGCTGAGGAAATGAAGCAAAACTTGTGTGTAAACGTGATCATAATGTTAGTAAGTACAGTTACAACTGATAATATGAGATGTAAAAAATGATGATAAACTTTCATACATACACAACATAAGTACATACCAAATAATATACTGCATATGTATATAAAAAACATCCAAAAATTTTGATTTACCCAGAAATCTTCGTACGTAATGTAAGGTTATTGCTGTTATAAAACGTATAATTATGACATGGTGATATCGATGAAAACTGCAAAACCCCTCTATATACATACATTGTATATGAAACGTGAAACATACATAAATACATACAAGTGAACAAGGAACGAATTATATGAAGCGCATTCAAGCTGGAAGCTTTTCAATTATAGAACGATACAAAATACAATACAAAAAAATAAAATAACATTGAAAACCCAACTAAAAAATGATCAAACGAATCTTTCTTTGCATTTGAAGCAAACTTTTTTTGCAACTTTCATGACCACCACCATCCTTTATTGTTTTTTTTTACCGTTTCTCATTTTATTAAATGGCATAAATAATTCAGGACTGGCAATGAAATACTTTAAGCACATGAATAAATAACTTAATTTTTATTCATTTCCCTGGTATTTGCGAGCAATAACGACGGAGTGCCGTAAAATCATCATAAATAATAGTGTGTATGGATTTCTCATTTCGTTTCTTTAGTTTTATAGTCACCATTTGGAATTGAATCAATAGAGAAACTTTAAATTTGATACCTGCTCACTGATCAAAGAATATCGAAGGTCCAGCTCTAAAACTCAAACTGATGCTATCGAAATAACGGACGAGATGCAATAATATCATCTTGATACTATTGCATCTCATCAACAGTTATTGGTGTGCTTGAAATTCGAAATAATACAGTTTTATGTTATTATATATGACTTTTGCATCTACAGTGGAATTTTATGGACTTTCCGCATGAAACATTTCCTTCTACCTGTTACAATCATATAACTTAATAACTAGCTTATATTGTCACCAACACCATGCGTTTCTTACTTTTTGACGCAGTTAAGAAAGGAGAGTTTAAACGCTCAATAAAACACTTCCAAGATGGTCAAGAGCATAGCATTTACTTCATCTTTTTATTTCTCATATTTACTCTCTGCTTCTGTGGGTTATAAATTATACACTTTTATTGTTGCGATATAGACGAGACATTTAAATAAACTATCAAGATAAAACTCTTTTTGGTGTTTACAGCATAATTATTTTGACATTCAACTCTACTCGTATACAGTATGTATGTAAAATCTGCATACATACCTACATTGTGGGTATCTATCTACGAAAGTAAAAAACAAGACTTTGAAAAGGGAAATGAAAATGAAATGAACTGGTAATGATGATAGTTAACATTGTTGCTGTAATAAATAACATAAAATTCCCAAGTAGGTACATCACATATAGACAGTAATTTTTCAATTTCAACTTTTGCTTCACCTTTAAAAATGAAAGAAAAACAAAAGGATACAGGTTTTTGCTTTAAATAATAAACTTTAAAGAGCATAAAATATAAATGTTTTATCATAGAGGCAACAGTTAGCAAACTAACCTACAAGATGTTATGCAAGGTCTGACTATTAAATATTAATGTCATTAACTAGTGTTGTCGACATTGATATTTTAAGTTGTCTGGTTCTTTGCTCTCTTACAGTCAGCACTGACAAATAAATGTCACAACAGCAATATGTTTTAACTTTCTCACAATTAAAAACCCACTACGTTTTGCATGTGTAGATTTTTCATGCTGCGTACATAAGTTATGCATTATGCGTGTAGATTGTAGGTACTACAGTCATTACTCGCTCTAAATCATCAAATATAATGAAGCGTTTTTCCTGGTCTATTAATACATTTTTATTGTTAAAAAATTGCAATTTTCACACGTCATTCATTACAACGAAGTCTATTTCTTTCCTTAGAATGTCAATCACAGGACACAAAACCAGAGAAAGTATACCAAGACATACAAAAAAGCCTTTTTTTAGAATATGCTTATGGATTTCAAAATATTTGTTATCAAGATCAAAACATCAAGAGTTCCATTGAAAAACTATTAATTTAAAATATTTCAGAGAAATTACGATTTCATTTATTTTCACAGAAAGAAAAAAACTACACATACATAACACATATATGGTATCATAACAACAACATTCATAGAAGATGAACACTTAACACAAAGGAGAGTTGGTTTCAATTTCCAATTATACGCTATAACAATATGATAAACAATAGAACAAAGTGGAAGAATAAAAAAAGGAAATGGGAAAAGTTCGTTTGCAGTCTATTTACTACAATTTGTATAGTAATATTTTCCAATCCAATATCTGTATTCATGGTATGTTAGAGTGACGAATACATACTATTTTTTTATTACATGGTCCTTACACTATCATATATCATATATGTAATATGCGCTTGAAAACTAGCTTATTATGTACGTTTATCTATGTATAAAAAAGTAAAACAAGCCCTTTTTGACAATATTCGACAATGAAATTAACATCCACAATGAGGAAAAAGTTTTCGAAAAATCGTGAATTCACTAGAAACACAATTCTGTGTGCTTCTCGCATTCCTTTACATTTATGGAAAAGTAAAACGTACATTAGTAAGTAAGTTATTTGACGTAAAAACTATGAATTTTGGGAATTGTAATTCTACATGACTTGATTCTATATCATATGGAATAGCACAAAAAATCGCACAGCAAAGCTAATTAGTAATGACTAATGTGAAAGCATCAGCGGTTGGACCCTTTTTGCTCTGAAGAACAAAGTACGTAGCACACATACATAATACATATTTGCATAGTTTATGTCATACATGTTTATCTGTAGAAAAAACGGACGCCAAAAGTAAAACATTAGACAGGAAATAAATAAATAGTTGAATGAATTTTGTCGTTTCCAGTACGTACCTATACATATTATACTTTTCTTTGATGTTGATGTCATACATTTATTAGTTATGTTCTTTGAAGGAAAGAGATGCTATGAAGTCGAAGTTCATTCAAACTCTACAAAAATACACTCCTTGATCTCAGAATTTTCTTCCTTTGACTGTTGAAAAAAAGGTCTTTTGGTCCACGACTATTTTTTGATGTTACGCTTTAATGAAACTTGTCTGGACTACTTAAATGCACTAGTAGTTTTAGTACCAACGTTGAAATACGAAGAAAGTGACAACTTTTCATCGAAAAAAATTCTGCAGTTGACTTCGAACTGAGAATGATTTGAACCCTTCAGCCTACGTTTTTTGATGACTAATTGTCCTGTTATTTTAGTTACCTTTTAGTCAATAATGAAGTCAAAGGATTTTATTTCAACATAACGATCATATCAATCAAGCAAAGACTATTAGAAACGTAACTCCGAAATTAAAAAGTAGTTTGTATGGCTATACAGTTTTTTCTTGAAACAATGAAAAAGTTAATTTTCCTCGAGCTTTCTCTGCCTACATATTTATAAGTACATAACAACATTACAGCTGTACTAAAATTGACTTATGTCAGATTATATTCGTAATCTACGTTCATGAATAATAAATTCTCCAGCTTGAGATAGAACACCAACATGATTAATTTATGACCTCCTCGCTTATTTGTGTGGGTGAGTTCTCCGGCAAGTGCCCAATATTTCGTTGATCTTTTCAAGTCTCGCATGGAGTAATGAAATCATATCCACTAGGCTTACGCGTAGATTTTATTTTAAGAGAAACTTTAAGCTTATGTACTTACTACTTACACGAAACTTTAACTGGAGACTTTAGTTTTACCTTGAGTTGCACATGCCAACATTTAGTACGTAGAATGCAGAATACTGAATTTTTTAGGGCAAAATTATGGCCAAAAAAACACAATAGGAAGAAGAATCAAACCGTCAAATTTTAGGAAATTTGTAGGGGTACAAAAATAATTCAAAAAGTAAACATAAAGAATTAACTCACTAACATGCATGTAGATATTTGCAGAACAAAGAATGTGGAGGATGAATAAAATATACACAGCGGAGATGTAAAAGGCTAACGAAATTTTGTATTGTATAAACATTAAACAAACATTTTTATCCGGTCTCTACATCTCTACATCTTTCTATTTCTAGTTATATGTACATGTGTCTGATGTCTATGGCCTATGCTCAATAAACATTGCTCATGGGTAGCATGGAAAGCAAAAAAGTAAATAATAAATAAATAGTGAAAGCCGGATTTTCCTCCAACTCCTACACGGACATCACGATCAATCGTGAGACTGCGGAAACTATGTATACGTAAAAGATCGTGAAACAAATAGATACAGTTAGATGTGTATGACATCTAACTTGATGAAATTGTTCTAGATTCGAAATTTGGTTTCCAGAGTCCTGACTTGGAATCTCGTTCTTTTTTCTAGAGTATTTCAATTTGATTCTCTCATTCACATCCGTGTCCATATAGTTTTTCATCCTCTCCTACGTATGTATGTATGTATACCTCCGTGCTCTTTCTAATGTCCTAGAAGCGAATGAGGAAAGACAGCTGATTTCACCTTTTTTCCCTTTGATACTCCTTTTTGAACAGAAAAATACTAAGGTTTGACACTCTTGAATTGATGACGCTTCTTGAAGTTTTTTTGCATTTTCTCTTTTAACATTTGAGTTCGGCCGCCTTGTTTAGAACTGACCAGGTCAGTTGACAGTATAGTAAAATTTAAAAAAAAATACAACCTGACATTACACAAACTGGCAAAAAAGAGAAAGGCGTCTTTTATTCATTGCCAAACCTCCTGAACACTCCAATTTATAGCCAAAAAACGAAGGCAGAGAAAGCAGAAGAAAGCAAAAACCAAAAACACAATGAGCGAGAAATTCACTACAGTTTGGCACTTATACACTCTCGAAGAGTCGTTGTTTTGTGTAGGTTGTTCGTGCTCTGCTCTTCCCCATGTATGTATATAGAATGCTCGATTCCATTCTTAATGTTCGCCAGCATGTGCTCAACTTGCGATAGGCATCTGCTCATCAATTTATTCCGAGATCTTTCCTTTACATGCAATGGGCAAACTGTCAGGTTTCTGGTGGTCACGCAGTTTTGTATAAGACGATTCTTTGCAAATTGTGTAGACAAAGGAAAGAAAATGATGCAAGTTGGGCAAGAATGAGGAAACCAGGAGAAAGTAAGAAAAATGCTTTTATTCCTTACTCTGCCGTTATGTACATACAATGTACATGCGAAAAATCTTTTGCATTATTACTAGATACATAGTAGGAACACAATACATTTATTGCTTACCTAGCTTTCTTTCTACGTGTTATACACACAAAATGCGCAAGTAATACGTTATACGTTTAATAAGGACCGTTGCCAAAACTTGTAAATCTACATGAAAATATCTCTAGGTGTCTCATACAACATATACTGTACAATGAATGTTGTGCGTGCGAACGGAAGATTTTGCACATCACAATTTGGATTTTATATACTTTCACTTGCATGCACAATCTAGAATCCTTAAATTCTGCAACTGAATTGAGCAGAGAGTACAAGGTACAGATACCTAACTAACTACACTCTATCAAAATCACGTATCCAGCAATTTAGGTAGATAGAATCAAGTAAAAGTTTATTTGATATTGATTTGAGAACATGCTATACAAAGACTTACATGCTTCCTATAAAAAACTCAATAAAAGTAAAATTTTTACAACTTATTCAGTTAAAAAAAATATATGCAATTGTCAGTTAAAATAGTTTTAATGTAGGCATTAAGCGCATTTGTTTTCCCATAATATAGAATGAACTGGGTGTATAATGAATATGTATAATGTGCTCTTTTGATTTCGTTCAATTTTTGTGCTAATGAACACTACTTATTTAGTCTCGACTGAATTAAACAACAATTTGTACCGTAATTAGCAATAATTATTGCCACTGAGCTTTGGAATAAAAAGTCCAGCATATGCGTCATAAAAAACATGCCGTATTCTTGTAATACTTCGCACGTTCTCCATGCAGAAGTTTTCCGTGATATGCAATGTTCCAATTCTACTATATATACCTCTATACATGATATGTTATCGTATTTCAGGCACATACGTGACGTTTTTAACTTAACTCGGTTGTTTGCTGTACTTGAAATTGCATGACTTTCTATGGAGCAGTCAACGAATAGGAAAGATACATCATCAAAATTGAGGACGAAAAAATTCGAATCACAACTGAATATTTTATGATAAAATTTTGTATGATGAAAAGATACTCGAACCGAGAAGGACAGAGAGAAAGCTTCTAAAAAATTACAGAAGTATATGCGTCGTATTTTTTGTATGTATATATGTGTGCGTCGTGTTTTAAAAATTACGAACAACCAAAATCTCCTGACAAATGTACACTGTGCACTGACTAAACATTGCATAGATGTAAGGATGATGGAGGTGCATGTAAAATGCACAATTTGAAAAATGTTGAATTTTCTATTTGTTCAGTCTATGCCTGTCTATGCGTGTGTATGTCATAAAGGATGGACTCATAGTCATAACTCAATGTTATTTATATGGGCACAAACTGGAGCTTGCATATAGTGACTCATGTAAAAAGTACAAATATGCACAAAAGGACAGGAAAATCCCATAAAAACTACATATTTAATGTTGAATAAAGCTTTTTAAAATTTACTCGGGAGCCTCTGAATTATGTAACAAACTTTGGACGGAAATTTTCCACTCTTTTCTCTCCAACTAAGCTCAACTTCAGTTGTAAAGAAATCAAGGCACAAAATCCTCTCCTCTGCAAATTTTTCTAGAGCATATCTGTCTATTTCTAACAAAAAAAAATGCCCAGGTGAACAAAGTTGCGCTTTTATTGCAGCTAGAATTCTACATCTTGTCTAGTTAGGGAGATTCATTATTCATTATGCAAATTAAGTACACAATATCAATAGAAATACAATGCGTCTAACTTGAGTAATTTTTAATTTTCATGTATGTAGGTAACTATATAAGAAGATATGCATAGAAATGCTTTTGTTACATTGCACTGCTGCATCGAACTTCCTGGACTTCCTTTTTCGGTTAGTAAGAAAAGAAGCAAGGCTTTCACTGTCTCCCTTTCTGGAAACTTTCTCCTTCATATCTGCACAAAAAGAGATGACGTAACCTTCAACTTACATTCGTACTCGTATACTCACACTGTCACACTGAAGCGCGTGCTGATACGCGATATCGAAACGAAAATGTAATGAAAATGCTAAAGGTCGGCGATTCTTTGGCATCTAATTTTAGCCAAGGTGTCCTCTCGAAAAAGTTTGATGCACGCGTATTTTTAGAGTGGCTGATTTCTCCTACAGTTCTGTATGGGTGTATGTACAATAGAAAGTATATAGGTCCAACAGTCCAAAGAGTACTCGATATTTTTTTATAATAGAACTTTGCTATAGCAGTAATAATGTAATACATATTATGTATAGCAGATAGCGAGCATTCATTTGTATATATTAGTACTGTATACACATTATACATATATAGATACATACATCCGGTGGAGTGCATCCGTCATACATGCTTCCACGTTCCGTTTTATGTAAAATATACACATGCTATTATTTACATTTGAGTGAGTCCGCATTCAGAATTCAAACAAATTCAGACAGAGAAGAATATTCAACAACAGAATAAGACGAAGAAGAAGGAAAACCAAGAATCAATAATTCACATCTGCCAAATCAAAAGCATTTCGAGTTGAATACAAATATAGAAAAGCAGAGTCCGAAAAAATAAAGATATTTTATGTGCGGAAAAATAGACTAAAATAGAATGCATACGTACATATTCATGTACAAGAAAGAAGCACACAAACGTTTCTTGTCATAAACAAGATAATAAAAAGTATTTTTAAACATCGCTTAAATATTATCAGTTGAACATGAATAATGAATATGCATTCAACATTTTCATTTGAGTTTGAATCATAACATTCAACGTCGAATAAACTAGGTATTTATGTATTTTTTTATTTTAGTGTAGAATAGAAATCTTGCAAGCCTTGCTTATTTTTTGTAGATCACGTATTTCATCCTTGATTTTCATCGATATGGGTACTTGTTTTGATAAAACAATGTTAACGAGATTTAACATTGAATACTGTTAGCTTTATTTTATACATTAAAGGGCTCTCCGTTTGGTGATAACTACTCGAATTCACTTTTCTAATGACCAAATGCCCTATGCTAATTTTGTGCAGTTCCAAAACTATCCCTTCGGGTTTTCTTCCAATTGTGTGAAAGTTTCGCATTTAATTAGAACAACGACCTTCACACATCGCACTTTAATATTCACTTCAAACTCCGACAGAAAACTCAAGGATTCTTAAAAAATTTGTCTAAAAATTAACATCAGAGCTTTCTTATACTTTCTACGGAAAGAAGTTGGTGAAAAGGTTAATTAGACTCACAATTAGTCTAATTAATCTCAAGTGTTCTGACTTTGTGATAGATGATCACATTAATTATTTCCTTCTTAAGATTTCTCTGTATTAGAAATTAAGTTTAATATACCCACTAATCATGCTTAAAGCCGCAGTCACAATTGTAGTTTCAAACATATACGTATACAGTATACGCACATAGTCACAAATACATTGACATTTCTCCATTATCCATTTATCACTATGAACCTCAGCATTGAAGTGATCAGGGAAAGTCTGGTAGCTCCAAATTTTTTTCGTAACGACTTATTTCGAATAGTCATTAAAAGAGCACTTTGTCTTACAGTCACTTTTCTGTCGAATTAAACCTATTCCTCTGTTCTCCCTGTATTATCATAAGTCAAGACGAAAACAAAACTGGAAACTGCCGTCGTACAAAACCTTTGAAATTCCGGGCTCACAAAATCAATTTGATGTAAGTGCATACGAGTATGCACATTTTATACATGCAAACAAAACAATTAAACTTGACTAAAAATGAGAAACATTCACTTATGTATATTATACGCGGAGGAGTATTATCATTGAAGAAGCAATTTTAATTTTTACGGCTACATGTAGGAAGGCATTTTGTACAATGCGGAATAGTGCAAAAGGGCATTATACACAGGCACAGGTACATATAAAAAGGCATTTGTTACAACATGATCTAATTTGTACCGTTTTGCCTTATAATTAATTTGTGCGCAGCACACACGAGACAGAGGAACAAGGAAGAAAAAACAAGCCACAGATGTCACATTATAGTCATTATTCTCGTCGTAATTTAATGATAATGAAAAGCAGCCAGGTTAAGAGTCTATGATTTAAATTTCTCTTTTGTTATTGTGTTGTAGGCTACAATTCATTATGTTATTATATTTATCAAAAAGAAACTCATTATGAAGCAAGCCGAAGCAAAAGTTACGTTTTTATTCTCGATGATTTCCCCTTCTGTCTATTACATAATATGTATTTCATACATACAATCATAATACATTGTACATACAGGCATAGATGTAATTGTGCAGTAACTCCAATTTCTAGAATCTACGGGAGCTTTCACCATGGAATTTCCAGCTGCTTGGTTTCGAAAAAAGTGAGCAAAATGTTTCTTCCTGTATTGTGCATTACGTAAGTACGCTACATACGCATACATACTTTGTTATTTTGACTTGTGTGCTGTGTGTATGTTGGATGTCGGTGTATGCGTGCCTGTGTTTGGGATTTGAAAATCGGAAGAGAACAAAGTAAAAGTTTGTCACAGCAGAGCATCAGAGTCAGCAATAAACTAACTTGGAGAAAGGAAAAGAGAAAGAGTGAGTGTGTGTATGCCTGTTGTGTTGTTGTATGTATACTGTATACATGCGACCAGCTACACTATAAATTACTCTTATTTTATTTTATCAAACAGTGATTTACTTGGTATGTATTACTTTGAATTTTTCCACATTGAAAGCACACAATACATAATGTGCATACACAGAGAGTACTCAGGCTGAAGTTGAAGCAGATGTAGACACACATAGTTACACACGTACATCCACAAACTCATTTACTCATCCCAATTTTCCTTTGTACTTCCTTTGAGGAAGAAAAGATAGGGCTTGTTTTTGTACGTAGATACTCTGTGTATTCCCGGGACACTTACAAGGAGATATTTTTCCAGTAGAAAAGATTCCCTGCTCACTGTCTTTCTCCCACTTTCTCTGCTAGTTTTCCACTCGGCTAGTTTCACTAATTAAAACGCAATCTGACTCAACTGATAGAATAGAAAAACTCATAGGTACATATACTACATACATCGAAGCGCATATACATACTGTCTAGGTCTAACTCTAAACCTTGTTCTATGCACAAATTACAAACTTAATACATTACATTATCGTAGGTTCGTATAATATAGCTATCAACAAACTACAAATAAAGTTTTGTCCAACTTTTCTCTACATATACATACATATGTACACATAATATAATTGTATGGAACATTATGATGTATTTGAACAGAAAATCCACCATAAAAACAAGTTGGCTCTGATTCTCTAGTCTGGCGTCGTTGTTATTTTTCGCGGATTTCCTTTTTTCTTCCTTTATTTTCCTACAATATTATTTCTTTTATTTTTCTGACTCGTAACTCGTAATTTATGCAGACACGCCGTTAATATTTTAATTTCACAACACAGGTGAACATCGTAGTAGTATAGGGCCAGTCATCCTATAGTAAACATGTGATGTCATGTTTCTGGGATAGAAGATAGATGAAGAATGAGAAACACAAACCTTCTAAATCAAACAAAATTACTCATCTAATCGACTCATTGTTCGTTTTAAACTATAATGAAGTATAACACAATCAAACAATATAATGGACTGTGAATAGAATGCTTTTCCTTAAATTGCAGATTAATTTTAATTTTGCAAAGTTGTCAATGTGCCGGTTTCAAAACCATTAGTTTTATATCAACACACACATACGTTGGTAAATTTAAGCATTCAATATTATGCATGTATAAAATGTAATGTATCATTTCATCACTGTCATACGACTTGCTTCAACTAATATAAATGTTACATGAACATTGAATATGTATGTATGTATCGTGTGTGTCTGATTGGTCTGGTTAATACAGTGCCAACAAGTGCGCAATATGAATAAATCATATTCATATTTGTCTGGTTTGTCATTGTGTACACGTGCAGTTGGGATCTAAATATAACTTGGATCTTCCAGAATTTTGTATACCTTATACACATATAAAATGCATACATACATGTTTTACATCTAAAGCCATAATTAATAATATTGATAGCTTCCATACTCATACAATGAAAGTGTAAGCAAATGAAAGGTAGACGATGATGTGACAAGTTCGTTTG
>JAQIVE010004767.1:0-13984 GCA_034698285.1 Sminthurinus bimaculatus | reverse complement strand
TGAAGCGTGGATATAAATGCACTGTAAAGAGACAAAGACAAAATAATTGACGTGCTCCGTGTTTCTGTTTTGTGCAATGGGAATTCTACAATTAATTTTATTTACTATGTTTCCCCCAAACGCTGGATGTCATCTCAGCTCTCGTCTTGACATGATTAATGCAGATAGTTATACTAAGTTTACATATAGAGGAATACCGACGTATCTTATTGAAAATAAACTTTGGCATTTTAATTTTTGTATTTGGGCGGCTTTGAAATACTACAATGAAGAATTTTCAATATTAACCTACCCTCTGTAATTACTTAATCATCTTGTAAGAAATCAATTCGAAATTTTTGGCTAAACTTGAAACTTTTATTTAGACTTGATAAAATTGAAAAATGAACGGTTAAAAGCGTCTTTTTGAATATACCTGCGAAGGCTTATTATTACCAAAATTGATGGTGGAGTATAATTTGGACTATAAAATGATAGATTTTCTATTTCCATCTCATCTAAAATCCCAAGCTGTCCCTGTATGTACATTGTACATATACACTATTCACACATAATACATAATGCAACAACCTTAAAGCAAGTTGAGAGAAAGCAAGCTCAGCTCTGCTCCGTCAAGTCAAGTCAAGTCAAATCGAGTTTCAATTTTCAGTGCACAGCTGATGAGGCTTTTAACTACAAGAATCTACTGTCTTGATGAAAGTTACCTTGTTAAGTCACTTAATCAAGCTGTGAAGGAAGGAAGTGTGAACTACGTTCAAAGTTTCAAACAAGCTGTTCAAAATCCTCCAGATTATACATATCTAGTTGCGTGCATACATACATACATACATACATACGCACAATATTTTGAGTTGACTCGACCCATTCCATTTCTGTTGATGTAATTTAGAGTGTGCTCATAATAAAATGTCTACACTCTTCTTCTCCGTCTAAGACGATGCGATGCCTAAGCTTCGCATAGTTTAATGTTCTGTAAGACTCGTGGCTAAGATGTACGTCTGTTTGTTTCTGCAGGAACATGAACGAACAGTCTACCTATGTACGTATGGCTGAGGCTCATGTTGTGAGTGTGGATTTTAGAGTGTAGGTATTTATTATCAGTATAAATAAATCAAAGCATACGAGGTTAATAGCATTAAGGTGCGGAGAGAATCTTAAGGCTCTCCTGTACATTTATATACATATATGTAACATAACATTCATAACTTTACTTGACTTGACGCCGAATATTACGCTACCGAGTTTGTAAATATCCGCACAGATAGTTTATCGGCTCCCTCCGCCTTTTGAATATTTGCAGCTTGCTCTGCTCCGCTCCGCTCCGTCCTAACAACTCGGCTCCAACAATTTTAGGGGTATTTCACATTATTTTTTGGGAGACGAAAGAGAGAGAGAGAGAGGCAAAATGCAGACGAGACGATAGAACAGTTGACGAAGACGAAGACGACGAATTGAATGGTGTAGAGAATAGACTTTAGTTTTTGAACCACCTTCCTCTTCTTCACACTATACAGAGTGAATATTCTGTGTATACTTACTTATAATGTATGAAGTATTGGCAAAATGATTAATTATGGGCTGTCGCGAGGTTGAACAGCGCAAAGGCTGAGCCGTCATAATAACATCCTGTGAAAATGCACAAAGAGTGTTCTACACTCCGCTATATAAAGTCGACTCAGACTCAGGCTCAGACTCAAACTCTGACTTGACTGACTGACTCTGATTGTGACTCTGCCTCTGTTTTGTGGTGCCATTTGGACTTCCTTCCGTCTTCTGCCTCGGTTCATACATATATACATGGAGTTATACTTTTCAAAGTTTTGGTTTTGAGTCATCCTCAAAGCAGTGAGTAAGCAGGAAAGCAGGGGAACGAGTCGGGGCCGTCACCGATGGGAAATAGAAATAAATGACTGTTTAGCCAAAATATAATGCCCACATACGTACATATTATGTATATAACTACATGTATGCTCCAGTTCCCCAATAAATGTTTTGACTTTCGGAAATCCCGGGATGAAACCGAAACAAACCCGGCACCGGGCAAGTTACGGATGTACATTGTACATACATATAGCAACGTACCTCAGAATGTCGTACAGTCAATTCAATCTATAAAGCACCCTGTTTTAAGGGCAAATAGTCGCGTAAGTACAAAAAAATTCAGTATTATTGTTGCTATTCGGTATACTTTGAATTTACTGCATAAAATCTATTGCACAATAGACATACATTCCAGCCTTATGTATATAAGTAACATCACCACGCTGTTTTCCTTGCCAGCTCGTATTTATCATATTAAACGGGCTACAAAATATGCAAAGGGATGTTTTATCGTCACTATTTAAAAATCCTGTGTGTATGTAATACACGCTGATTTTAGCTTCAAAGTGAAAGAAAAAAGAAGAGCCGATACACATACACATTTGACATTACCATTCACATTAACGTTCATGTGACATGTAAAAGATTTTTTAAGACTCAATTTACTATTTTACTCCTTTAACGAACTTTGAATTCAAATTACGCCCATTAAAGTCAAAGATACTTTCAACTTTAAACTGCTCCCCGTCCCCATTTCGTTTCATTCACAGTATTCACTCCTTCATCTTCCAGTGCTCCACTACTGGAAAATTGTCTTGGCGTTGGCTTTTCCCATCCTGGAAAACTGTTCATTTCTCATGTCAATATATGCATATATATGAGTTTTTCATGTTTTCCATGTTATTTTTAGTTTTTTAGGACCAGCATAATATAACTTATAATGGCCGGAGGAAACATTTACGCAACACATCAAGAGCATCAAAACTATAACTGTACAATGTACAACAACTAAAACTACTGCTACTGCTACTGCTACTACTACTACTACTGTCTTTAATGTATGTTATGTAAGGGGGAAACCAAACAAAACAGGGCCATCTATTTACCCCTTTCCCCAGCATTCTTTTATGCCCGCCGATTTTTTACCCACACCCAAAACATCAACACAACAAAACTCAAAATACGAGGAAAACTAAAACTCCAGCCGTATGTATTAACAAAAAGAGGGTGCAAAGAAACACATACATGCAAAACTAGACGATAGCACAGCGAATTGAACAGCGGAGCATCTTTCTCATGGTTATACACATTATCCAAAATACAGACAAAATATATGTACTCATATACGAGATTTTAAATGGAAAACTCATCCGTGTCTGCTTGTACTGTATGTATCTATCTATGTATGAATATATGTATATATCTATGCACGAGCTGTGTAATTACGGTCGCGTTAATTTTAATTTCTACGCACTCTATTTTCTAAATGTACACAGGCACGAGAATGAGCATCATGGCATCTCCTTTTTTCCTTTCATTTTTTCCCAGCACCGTGTTTGATCTCACTGGAAAAAATTATGTGTACACACACATATATCTACAATCTACATACAGACACATAAAAAGATGGTGAGGATCGCGGCAGTATGTATCAGTATAGGAGCAGACAGAAGGAAAAAGCAACACACGAGGGAGACGGAGAAAGAAGAGAAATAGCATCAGGAGCATGTTATAAATTCGTACGTACGCTCGAATTCCCCGCAACAAATTATTCAAAACGTTGAACGATGAGCCAATTAGTACGTAGTTGTTGTATGTATGTGTGTGCCGAGAACCAAGATGCATGTAGACAGTAGACAGTGTATGATGTAACTATATGATGAGGAGCATCCCAGTATCTACTGTCTATGCGGGGAGCGGAATTACATACATGAAAGTGGGAAATGAACGGCATAACCAGCATCTGCCTCGAGTCCCATATTTAAATAAATGCACCAACTTGTCTACACACTCACACACACTAAAAAGCTCTTTCCATCTCCGTAACACAGACCAACGAGATGCGAGATAGACGACGAGGAATCATGAGAAACGAGAAATCCATGCGGTGGAAAAATAGGGAGAAAAAGTGAACTGTATACACTGTACATTGTTGAAAGTGGACATGCAATGTATACACACATCCTTGTCTTTTTTCAACATGTAAATGTAAGTTTAAGTGTAAATGTAAGTGCCTCGCTAATAAGCACTTTGAGAGTAGCACTTGAACCGTACATCGTACATACGCAGATTCTCATGAAGAACATTTGGCAAATCTGAGAAAAAAAGAGATGAGCAGCTCCATATGGACAGCTCATCGTTCGGGTGACGAGCTTTATGATTATATCATTAGTATTATGACCATCATTACCGATAGTTACTACTTGCAAATTAGAGCAAGAAAGAAATTCAGATTCAGAACCTCCAGCATGGCTTTGTTCCATTTCTTAAAGAAAAATTTGATAGACTGACGAATTAAGTTGATGATAACTAGTTAGTGGATGTGGTCTATATTTAAAATGTTGAGTGGTGGAAAATGTCGTGAAAGATTTTTTAACAACACGAGCGAGAAGTGAGGGTGGTCGTTAGTGTATCACGTAAATGTTGGGAAATTATGCTGGTACGTATCCGTACATTCAAGAATGTCAAACTTTAAACGAGCAAGTTTAAATGAGCAAATTTTCCAACAAGAAAAAGCGTCCATTTTTACGAATCTTCACGAATCTTGGTGGTTGGAAAGGACGTCGTTCCGCCGACAATTTAGATTTATACAGTTGATGAAGCAAAAGAAGTAGTCGATGATCTATTTGCTGGAGAGGGAAATTTTCCAGAGTCGATCAATCTCTCACCCTTCATTCTTCATGGTGGGATACACACGTAAATATATGTACCATATAAAATATACAATGTGTACACACATATGTATGAAGTGATGGGTTTGACTGCGTGTCTGTCATGTCTCATCGTGTCACACGTTTGATGTCACGTCCCCTCGCCCTCCTTCTCATCTTGGTGTTCCTCATCCACAGTTCACAAATCAAGGAGCACATTGGCGGGTTGGCATCTAGCTTGAAAGATCATTTCCAAATATTGGCACAGAAACTCTCCCTTCCTGCTGCCTAAAATCGGATTCGTCCCCATATGATGATCTAACTAATCTAAACTCGTCTCAAAGAGATTGAGGACGAGAAAAGTAGACTTGCGCCCCTTTAAAATCATACCATATGTATGTATATGTATGCATCAGTACAATTGACAACCCGTCTGTTTCACCCCCAAAATCCGACTTCAAAACCAAATGTATCTCTGAAATCTTCATGGTGAACTGTAGCAAGTTCTTGTGAACAACAACGAATACGCATACATATAATACGAACTAAGCACATTGTATGATATTGGTAGATAGATTGAAGGGTATCAATGTGAGTATTTATTACACACTGAACACTGAAGTTGTAGGATAGAAGATATGGGCAGAAAAAAGGGGAGGAACGTTTGGAATTAGTACGTTTTGCATGTACTCGTCGTCTAGATCGTGTCCCTCGTCCTCCCAATGGATGACAATGAATGACGCTCTGCGTTATACGCTCAATTGACAAAGTAACCCCCATATTATGATTGTGCTCGTGCCATTCAAATCATTCAAATGAAAATGAGAGCGAGAATGAAAGCATCACACCCCGGGAGGAAGAGGAAGAGGGAGGGATGAAAAGGCTCGAGCTTCAGAATTATCTATGGACTGGAGAGAATCCATGACAGACGGAGACGGAGAGGGAGGCCGATGCTTTTCCTTAATTTATCAGAGCTGTTGTATAAAGTGGATGGCTCATGATCTAGATCATGATCATCCTCATGATATTGCATACAACAACATAATAATAGTAATAATATTCCATAAGGGTCAAACTCATCGAAAAACCGTAGCAAATTTTCAAATACACAAATATAAAGTACAGTCTGCACTATCTATACAAAAACCCCAATGTTTAAATATTTTGTGCAGTTTTCCACAAAATTGGCTCGTATGCAGCCTTTTTAGCAAAATATTGAATAAGATGATTTTTAATATTAATTGCACTCAAAATTTAAAATACACCAGTTAAATCTTCAGCAATTAAAGGGTAACCTTTAATTAAAGGCTAGAATTTTTCGACTATTAAGAGGAGGGCTCTTATAAAGAAACCAAACTGTACTTGTAAGTTCCACAAATCCAATCCCACTCGATAATTCCTCCACCACCGAGGCGAATTCACAGTTGAAGCGTAGCCGTTGTAAGTGAAATATCCAAGAGAACCGTTCTCATCCGACGATTCAACGTTTCCCCCATATCTTGCCATAATAAAGTGCGCTATCTATGTGTATATACCATTCTGCTTATTGTTACTTCTTCTCATCCCTCTTCAAGGTTCATGGCCTTTTTTCTTGTACAGTATTATTAGCACCCCCAAACCTTATGTGGATGTACAAATATACAGGCTAATTTAACAGTTTCTCTAGACTCTATAGACATACATTTATTCGTTATTACAATAATGAAATCGATTGCACTTCTTTTACATACAAAAATAGTGTTTGTAGGTTCGGGGAGGCCAAACCGTATCAAATCAATGATGCACACACTTTATCTTTTCCCCACTGGTTTTCCGGTGTTACAGTATTCTATATAAATATAGTGAAGGGTATCTAATATCTAATATCACACCCTGGCACAGGGCATTCACACTTTCTATCCAGGAAAATTCTCCTCTAGCTCTCTATTCATTTTTTTCTTCTCGTGTGTGAATTTTCATCTTTTTTTGCATCACATCTGCGAAATTTCCATGGAATGCATGCATGTTCTACTCCAATTTCAGATCCTCATTTGAATCTCGCCTTGCATAGATTGAAAATTCGACGCTTGAGATTCAAGACAAAGCTTTCCAATGGAATGGCCCTTTTTTCGGGTATAACAATGATGAAGACACTGGCAATAATCAAAGAAAGTAAGTGGAGAATGGTCTCAACTTAACTGCACTCGCTATGTTTATGCACAATGTATGTATGTATGTATAGGGGTGGATGTAAAAAGCAAAGTAAATGGGAAAAGTGGGAGCATCGAACTTCTATTTTCGTTTCTATAACTATCTATTCATACGTATGTATGCATGTAAGTACAATGTACAACTGTTCTTAATAGGAAAAGCAAGATAACTAAGGAGGAAACACGGAGACTGGATGCTGAAAGCTGGAAGTTGGAAACTGGAGAAAGAAGCAAGCATCGCATCGCATCAAGGAATCAAGTGCCTCTCATTACGTCTGGTTTGAGGGGAATGATCAAAATTTAGGATGGACTTAGGCTCGTATCAGCTTCAAACAGGCAGAAAATCACGAGAGCAGGAACATTTTATGTGCAAGGATTAAAGAGGAAGCGCAGGAGAAAAGTGGTGATTCTTGCCTTGCCCTTCCTTCCTTCCTTCGTCAAAGTGTAACCTTCTTCAAATCAGCGTATGAACATAGATGTATCTGTATATGTGCACTGCACAGCCTTTTCCAGTCAGCTCTCGATTCTCAATCTGAATCTTTCCATCTATCTCAATATAGTTACTTTGAGGGTGGGGAGATTGTATATAGATGTAGCTGGTGAAATTGTACCGTATAAAATCCCGGCATTTTTTTTTCCTTCCCTATCTAATTTCTACAAGAAGGACAAGAGAATAGTGTAGATGAAGCCCCGAAATGAAGGGGGAGAAAAAAATCAGCAACTTGGGGTTTCCCTCAATATGCAGGGCAATGCTAACAAGTAACAACTAACCAACTCTGTCTACATTCTACATGTGTGCACTATCATTATTATTCGCTCAAACCTGGAGCTGGAAGCATCCCAATCACTATCGCCACCACCACCACCATTACTGCACTATCACTTATGTATGCTGATACTGATATCGGACTTTTTAAGAGTACCGCTCCATATTTCATATTTTTATCCACACTCAATGTCAATATGATGGTACAATATACAATTCATACATGGAGAACTTGATGGAATCGGTAAAAGAAGACAAGTAAAAACGGAAAAAAAGTGAAAATGAAATATATTTGGGCGAAATTCATGTCCAAGACATGATGATTGTTACTGAATTTGTAGGGGTTGTTTTGACCCCCCCCTTTTGTAAAAGTAGTGAAACAAATCGACAGTCGTTTAACAGAATTATTTCAGCTCAAAAGCTTTGTAATGTACGCATTTAAGTTTTTAATTACAGTCTTTTGTGTACTAAAATTTTTCCGCAGCAGCAGAGACAATAAATGAGTTTATCGACTTTAAAAGGCTAAATTTGTTTAAAGAATTCCCTATTAATGATAAAATTGAAACTGGATAAAAATTATAATCTTTATAATTCCTCATTTGTCCCGCGAATTTAAGCTGGATAAATTTTGTACTTTTACTATTCTCTATGGATGACTTTTCAAGCACTAGAATTCTCACCCCCTTTTATCCAGCGTGTCAGTTCTCCGTAAAGTTTAAATGAGTCCCTTTAGTCCGTCCTACAGCTAAACATTCAATACACACGGAGATTTTAGATTTATTTGCTATATTGAACTCGCGTTCACATCTTTTGCCTCTCTTTTTAGTTACTTGTGCCCATGGGGGAAATTTAATTATGGGCCTTGTATGCAAATCAGGGTGCATAATATATTAATGTCTTTATATATGCATGTATGTATATGCATGGAGTCTTCGCCCTTGCGAATTCCCTTTCCAAACTCCTAAAAACACGGCCTTCATTTTCATCTCACAGAAAAACAATGGCCCCAGATTAACATTTTCCTGCGATCAGTCAACGCTCGACGTGTAACAATTTTAATGTCGTTTATTTTCGCCGGCCCATTCCATGCCATACTATGCCATGAAATACCCGACGATTTGCCTCGACGCTCATTCAATTCCATTTCATTCAATCCAATTCTATTCTGTTCTATTCTATTCAATCAGCCGAGTCTTTAACTTGGACTTGAACTCCAGCAAGACATTCAACTTTGACTCAATAGCCAAGCTGGAATTTGTATGTATGTATATTTATTTGTATTCGAATGTCAGGATTAAACGCCGCTCGACTTTCGCCTTCTGGCTTTTGGCATGCAAAACAACAAAACGTTAAGAGTTTTCATTCGACACATGGAAATAGTCCTGGAGCAAATTGAATTTCGTCTTCTTCTTTCTCTGTCTTTGGATTGCATATGGCTTTTGTTTACACCCTCCAGCCGTCTATCTCTCTCTTGACTCAATGATGTTGACGTTGGCTAAACACTTTTAACACACGCCACGCGTTTTGTAACCCTTCAGACTATGCAGCTTATCGCAGCAAGGAGTAACTCAACGTCTTGTCGTTGAAAGAAACTAAATCTTTCCCTGTCCTAATCTATCAACAGTCAAATTGAATGCATTTAAACACACAGGGAAAAACAGCGGAAATTTAACTACAACTGCTGTTCTAACAGATTCTGTTTCAAAATTGCATTTTTAAAAGCTGTCATTCACAAAATCGCGAGAGCGGGAAAAATTGTTCAGGGGATGTACAAATTCAGATTTTTCCTACCAAAATGTGCACTGCACACAGATAATGAGTCTGAAAAATAGTTCACATTTTTGAGGGAGGCTTCTCCAATTGCACAGAATGCAAAAAGAGGTATCTATATAACGTACGGACTTGCAGTAAACTGAAACCTGGTCGTCAGGGGGATGAAGGAGAGAGGGTGGAGAAGGAACTGAACTGATTGGATTGAGTTCATCTGAATGCAAATGGGGGGAAGGCGGATAAGAATCACCAAGTCCAATCATTTCTAATGATATATTGTACCGTATTTTCTCCATATATATGTTTAGAAATCAACTATCAACCCCATTCAAAATTCTCAGGCCCGGAGGAGGAAAAAGGAAGGTCGAGGATGGATGACAATGAAAACTATACAAGAAGATGAAGAAGAAGAAAACGACAAAATAGGATAAAAGGATTCACCACATCTCGTACGATCAGTCTTATATGCATGTGATTCCACTTTTGGCTTCTCCGTCTTTCTCAGCAGTTGCAATCCTACAATAATTCGTGGATTTTCCTTGACTCTCTCCTGCCTAAACCCAAATAAGCTAAATACCCTCAAATTATACCCCGCATATGTATGTAGTATGTATGCAATGTGAATTTGAAATCCATTTATCGAATACAACTTACCGCTAATCTCGAGCAATTCAAGGCTTAAGGCGGGTCTGCCACTGCCCTATCGCTTTTCCGCAATTTGTTCACATATGTATGTACAATGTACGTGGTAAATATACAGCACACAATCCTCTCGTAGTACTATCATCGTATCTATGTGCTTGAAAAAATACAGGCAGGGGTGTGCATATTTTGCAGCGTGTAAGGAGCGAGATTCCAGATGCAATTTAATGGGGGAAATATTGTTGTAAATACGAATACATACAGATACGTACACGTTGCACAACTATCAAGTCGTGAAGCTGAAGCAAAGCTTAAGAGTAAAACTCAAGGCTATATGACTCCAGACACAAGAGAGAGACAGACAGAGAGAGAGAGAGAGATAGAGGGTTGACGGGAGTTAAAGTGGGGGCAACAATGGACGAATCCTAACGAGAACGAGAACGAGAAGAACAAGACAAAGTAGGAGATGAAGAAAAAGGAAGAACTGTTTTATTGAACTCATTCTGTGGATTATTCCGACAAATAATACTTTACTTTGATATCCCCGCCACCGACCCTCTTCAATGTTGATGCTTGTATATGCATGATGTTGTTGTTGAGCCGTTGAGTCTTCAGCCAGAGTTTTTCATCCTCCTCGTAAACATTAAGTGTGTGAGGGCCTAAGGAATTTGTATTACTATACACACTATGTATGTATGTGCGTGGTATGCAGTATTCTCTTCCTTGGTAGCCTGGTTTATCCCTCCTTTACAGATAAATTGTACAATTGCTAGTATCGTCATCATAGTTGTCTGTGGACCTTTTGGTATCTTTCTCCATATTGCCTTTCACTCTGGAAATTTGTACATTGTACATGTCTGTCTCAAGTTGTCTCATCTCCTGTTTTTTTAAGTCTACGGCCTTGTAAAATATTTCCCGCCGTCATAATTATCCTTGTCCTCATTGTGACTCGACTTGAGTACCGACTACAGAATATGCAACTTGCTTGCTTTTATCAAGGAAAAGCACCAAAGTCAAGGACGAAAGCGAGCAGAGCGACTTTTGAGAGGATTTAACCCGTCTGTCTGACTTTCCTTATTCAAATCCTTGTAAAACAAAAGTCATTGCTCTAATATATGTGTATACTTTTTATGCTATGCACTGTGCATCCCTCAATTACAACACTTTTTCGTCTGATTTTGAAGCCGGGTGATCATAGTGGTCTTTGCTTTGGAATCTTGTCGCTGTCTTCTCATGTACCCTGTTAACTACACATTCTTGTCCTTGAACATCTTCTTTCCCCCCTTGCCTTCCCATTGATTAATTAAAAAATTCAAAACTTTTTTCTCTTTTCCGGTCTCCCTCAAGCCTTGAGAACTATTTTGTCGTCGTATTTGTCTTACTCATCTTTGTCTTGACATTGATTTTGGCTTTGGATTAGGTTTTGGTCTTGATCTCATTTTTGGATCCCCCAGTTTGAAAGTTAGGGAACTTCATGTCTATAAACTTGCTGAGAGCAGAAAAATCAGACCATTTGACTAAGATTGAGATTTCTCATCAAGTCAACAACAGATCTTGGAGGTTTTCACACGACCCAGCCTCCAGTCTCAAGTCCGTAACTTTTAATCAAGATTCATCCATAAAAATGCAGGCGGTACTCAAACTTATGCGTACCAAAAACCAAAAAACGCTTGCAGGCCTACATACAAATGCATATGTACGATTTTATACAATGTATTTACAAACTTCTATGCTGATAGAGCAGAAAGATAATGATCGTGATGTAAAGTTGAGTATAGTCTATAAATACCGGAGCAAAACACCGTCAACCAGAAAAACCCCATGGGAACCAATAAATATTTAAAACTCTCATATGACCAATTTGACCTGGATTACCTGAATCTGATTTTAGATTTTGCATGTTTAATACTATAAAATCAACAACCTTACAACTAGTTTTGTGTCAAAAAATCTTCGTCATATTTTAATTTTAATCCTAAAGGCAAGGTACAGGTTTGAAAAACGAACAACAGCAGTGCAACAAAAAATTACAAAAAAGAACATTTATGTGGGTAAAATTTATGTAAAAGAAGAAAGGCTTGCTAGATAATTTTACGATTAATTTTGTTTCTTTTTGCGTAGCTCATCACATTTCTTCGTTTTTGCTTCTCCTGCTCCTTGTTCTTTCTATTTTTTTGTTTTCAAAAGCGAAAGCCCAGAGAAAAGTGGCAACGAGGAGCAAGGAAAGAAAAAATAGAGACATTTAAAGTGTAAAATCAAGGGTTTTACTCCAAACTTTTCCCTGTCGTAATTTTTGCCTTTCTTCTTTCCTTTCAACTACCGTAAATGCTTCAATAGTACGACAATCGGCCCATCAATGAGCATTCTGCATTGACTTGCTTATTGATGGACGGGATGTGTCGTACTACTCAAGCATTTACGGCAAATCTTTTCTTTCCCCCAAATTGAGCACCAAGAGAAAAAAAGTTTAGACGACAAGAGTTTGAGACGGGTCGAGAGCTTTTGAAGGTTTGTTTGTACGTATGTGGTGAATAAGAATCACTGTACGATGTGAATGGTGAATAGAAGAAGATGAAGATGTGTCAGCAGTCAAAAGAAAGAAAGGGAGAGAGAGAAAAAGATAGACAGTCAGTGGGTTGGTCATAAACTTTATTTCCTTCATAAATTGTCTGCGGCTTTGGATAATTGAAATAAGAGTAATTTCTTTTGTGATTACTTACGAGAACCGGGTCTGAGAGGCTCAAACAGGGGCAACTATAGATATACATACAACGACAAGAAACGACAACCAAGTAGTTATAAGAGCAGAAGAAAGGGAAAGGACCAAAGAAATAGTCACGGGATATTCTTTATAATCCCAACCGTTTTATGCCCAGACAAACAACCCTGTACATACACGTATACAACCCATATAGTTAACGAGGGAAACACTAGTCTCAAGGACAAAGAAAGAGGGGAGCAAAAGCCAGAGGGGGAAAGAGCAGAGAGAGAGAGAGAATGGGAGAAAGTAGCAAAGAATAGATAGATAGGTTTTGATTTTAGTCCTGGAATTCCGCTGTCGAACATCCAAAAGTCTTACATGAGAAAAAGAAATTTTATGATTATTGTAACCGCTCTGAACGTCACCATCTTGCTCGCAATAAATCCACAGAATTCTTAGATGAATTTCGGGGTTGCATCGTCCACTCGTGCTATGTACATTTTACGGTTTCTTCTCTTTTATTAAAATTTGGAAATCTAAAGTTCAGACAAATGCTCGTCAAAGGACAAGAATCAAGACAAAGTCACCAGGAAATACCAAAAGTGCCTCTAAAACATTTTGTAGATACATACATCACGTACATACCGTCAAATAGCGGTATAGAAAAAAGAGAAAAATGTGTAAAACTTGAACCAAAGAAATAGTAAATTGGATCATTTGTAAATCTCGGCAAATTTTGGGTGCTTCCTGGCTGTATGATCATTCTCTGTTTTTTATGTTGCCCGCTCAAAGCATTTAAAATCGGAGTCATCAAATCTCTTTGTGTGAAAAGCGTATGAGCGTATTTCTGCCCGTACATATTGAACATTTAAGTGGTCAACAATATTTTACTCACACCAAACGTTTTTCACATTTATTTGTGGTTCCACTTACCCCTGCGAACTTTAGCTACCCCTTACTGCAATTTTGCTGACTTGTCTTTAACAAAAAAAGTACTACCGTAGCAGTACATACATACCCTTTAAAAAAATCTAGTCTTGAGATTTGATGAAATTTTGACACGCATTTGGTCGAAAATCTCATCAACTTCGCCCCCCGCGAAATTTTTAAAGTCGGAATTTCGAACCGGAAAAAACGGAATAAATTAGTTCGCCAGTTTTCTGACAACTTTTGAAAAGGGAGTTTTCGAAATTTTGAAAATTAAGGGTAGTTGCCTCGTAACGTT
>JAQIVE010004766.1:0-13985 GCA_034698285.1 Sminthurinus bimaculatus | reverse complement strand
GGAACTTCACCAGAGTACCATGTTAGCATCAAGTTTGGTTGAATAATCTGCAGCGAAAATCATGCTACGCTGTAGAAACAAATGCTTAGACCGATAGGAGAGCGAGTACTATTTATTTGCACAAAGGCATACACTGTGTTTCTTTTGCGAGTAGACCGCACACTTTTGATTTGTACGTGTGCGGTCTACTCGCAAAAGAAACTCAGTGTATGTCATCTATCTCTTACCGTTTTCGATAAAAAAAACATTTTCATTCCTAAAGCCCCCATTTGAGAATGAAAAACAATTTTTTCTCAAAAACAGCAAGAGACAGATGACATGTTCTTTTTTGAAAAATGGTCACCATTATAATTTGCATATTTTAGAATTTTTTCAGATTTTTAAAACAAAGTAAATTTTTTTCAAATTTGGGTTCGTAAATCTGTTAAAACTCAAAATTTTGTAATTTGGCAAAAAAGGACATTCACCAAATTTGATAAGCTTTCTTGGAAAAATATTATCATAAGCAAATTTGGAAATTTTTTTTCAGGTATGCACGTTTGAAAAATTGTTTCTTTGCGTGGAGGATATAGCCCCGCAGTATACGAGATGAGGTATGACTAAAACCCTAAAAGAAACATATAGATTTGAAGTTTCAAATTTTAAGCCGCAAAATTTTTGCCTTGAGTACTTACTTTTATTTATAAATTGTTGAGTGTAGTGTAGTGTGTATTTATTTACAAGTTTGTAGATAGTTTTGTAGTTTATATTATTATATTATTGATATCATATTATAATTATTGTGTATAAACTTTTGCATTGCAAAAGAGTTATGGAAGAAAAGTTTCTTTAAGAAGTTTAGTAGTTTTATTTTTTGTAGTTTTGTTACTGCTCGATCAAAGAGGTATGAGAATCAATCACATTAGACTTTTGGCATGTCGTAGTTGTTTAACTTTAAGGTTAGACGAACATAAAATACCAAAGTGGCAAATATTCAGGTCATTACATCATCAGTCAATTGTCAACTCGGTAAGTCATTTTTTTATTCATCAAATCTTTTAGTTGTTTTGTGAAATATATGAGACATGCGATATGCAGTAACAATTAAGCAAAACTTTTACTTTTATGACTGCTCTTTTTATTTATTTCATTTGGTTTGTGTAGGGACTTACTTCAATCTTTTAGTTTATGATGCCTGTTTCTTATCAGTTTCTATTTTTTTGAAAATCTAAAGGAAATAAAATATGTAATCAATTATCAATTATATATTATAATATAATTGAATAATATTCATGACTTTCCTCAATGTGTTTACAGGTGAAACCGGATGTCAATGCTAAGGAGAAGTGGTTTAAGAGCAAGCAAGCTAAGCTAAAAAAGATGCCTGAAGTGAGAAAAGAGCTACAACCATGGCCTCAATATATTGAAGTATTTAATTTTTTAATAATAATTACTTATATTTGAAATGGCAAATGAAAATTGTTATTTATCATAATAACAACTAAAGTAAGAATAAAATAATAATATGTTGCTGTAAAAGTGAATTCATGTAATCTAATCTAATCGTTGCTTTATTTGCATCTATATATGAATGTTCCAGGACCGTCTTACACTCTGGAAAAAGTATCAAGCCCAATACGAAGAGAGTCTAGCAGCTAAAACTCCAGAGAATATTTTAGTAACTTTACCCGATGGAAAGCAAGTTGATGGACAGTCATGGCGTACAACTCCATTTGACGTGGCAAAGGGAATTAGGTATTTATTTCATTGAGTTACTTAATACTGTAATAATATTTTATAATAATAATAAGTATTTTATAGTTTATATTTACTTTATATACATGTACTCATTACTCATTAGCCAAATAAAACATAAAAAATCTTCAATTATGTTTTTCTTTTTCATAGTTCTGGACTAGCAGAGGCTATAATCATTTCCAAGGTAAATGGAGAACTTTGGGATCTTGAGCGACCATTAGAAGGCTCTTGTGACCTTCAACTGCTAAAATTTGATGACGAAGAAGCTCAAGCTGTCTATTGGCATTCCACGGCTCACATGTTGGGGGAAGTCATGGAAAGGGTGTATGGGGGTTGTCTATGGTAGTATTTTTAAATCTCTCGTATCAATTATTTTTTTTTACAGTCCACATAAAAAGTTAATAAATTATGGACAGCAAGAAGTATTATCGAGATTATGTTATTTGTTTTAAATGTTTGATGAGCTTATTTCTTGTTTTGAAATTATTTAATACAGTTATGGTCCTCCGATCGAAAATGGGTTTTATTACGACATGTTTGTGGAAGATGAGGGTGTGCACAGTCAAGATTTACCGAGTCTGGAGGCCTTTATTAAACAAATTTCAAAAGAGAAACAACCTTTTGAAAGGTTAGAGCTAACGAAAGAGCAACTTTTAAAAATGTTTCACTATAATCCATTCAAGGTGAGGATTATAAATGAAAAGGTGACCACTCCAACTACGACTGTCTATCGTTGCGGATCATTAATTGACTTGTGTCGCGGCCCTCATGTTAGACATACAGGCAAAGTAAAAGCTGTTACCCTCACCAAGGTAAAAAATACATGCATCCATAATAAAACAATAATAATTATTATTCCAATGCATAAAAGAAAGACAAAGTTGTTTTAATCCTGAAATGAAATGAAATTAAGTACATACTTCTTTCCAATACTTGGCTTTAGAATTCTGCAAGTTATTGGGAGGGAAAAAATACTGCAGAGTCTCTTCAACGTATTTATGGAATTTCTTTTCCAGAACCGAAACAATTAAAAGAATGGCAGAGACTGCAAGAGGAAGCTGCTAAACGGGATCACCGTAAATTGGGTAAATATTACAGGCATAAGATTAACTAACGAATTAAATGTTTCTAGTGTATGCTGCTGTAAATATGTACATGTATTTCACGAGAAGCTAAAAAATAAAAAATTTGCCATTATTTGACAAGCTTTTATTTTTATTTTTGAAGGTAGGGAGCAGGAACTCTTCTTTTTTCACGAAATGTCTCCCGGCTCATGTTTCTTCCTCCCGTAAGTAAACATTTTATTTTTGTATTACATTAGCACTCTTAGTATATTATGAGGTTCGTGTATGTATGTATTTGCACAAATTAAATGTATCATGTAGATTTTATGATGTATTATTATTATGTAAGTATGTATGTATGTACTATGAATTGATGAAACAATAATATTTTCTTATTATTAGAAAAGGAGCCCACATCTACACCCGCTTGCTAGAACTGATTCGATCTGAATACCGTAAGCGTGGTTTCCAAGAAGTCGTCACTCCAAATATTTACAATGTGAAATTATGGCAAACTTCTGGTCATTGGCAGCATTATGCTGACAACATGTTTGGCATTGAAATTGAAAAGGAGACCTTTGCTCTGAAGCCCATGAATTGTCCTGGTCATTGTCTCATGTTTAGTCTTCGTCCCCGAAGCTGGCGTGAGCTTCCCCTTCGTCTTGCGGACTTTGGAGTTCTCCATCGCAATGAATTGTCTGGTGCTTTGAGTGGGCTCACTCGCGTCAGGAGGTTCCAGCAGGATGATGCTCACATTTTCTGTACGCCCGAGCAAATTGGGTCTGAAATCGATGGTGCTTTAGACTTTTTGCAACATGTTTATGGTGTTCTCGGCTTCACTTTTGAGCTCAAGCTGTCGACTCGACCAGAAAAATACTTGGGAGACATTGAAATGTGGAATGAAGCTGAAAGGGTACAATATTACTTAATAATTATTTATTTTATTTATCATACGTGAAATCGTGGTGAAACGTGAAATTTTATTAACGCAATGTAAACAGTATTTATATTATTATGCATGTTTTTGTTTTCAAAAATCATTTTCAGCAATTAGCTGACAGTTTGAATACGTTTGGAAAGCCATGGAAGGAGAATCCTGGAGATGGTGCATTTTATGGCCCAAAGATTGACATTACCATCACGGACGCTTTGAAACGCCCTCATCAATGTGCCACTATTCAACTAGACTTTCAACTTCCCATCAGATTCGACTTGAACTATACTAATAACAATGCAGAGAATAAGAAGCCAGTTATCATTCACCGAGCTATTTTAGGGTCTGTAGAGCGGACTATCGCCATTTTAACCGAGTCATGTGCTGGCAAATGGCCCTTCTGGCTGTCCCCGAGACAAGTGTGCGTCGTTCCAGTCGGACCCGTTTTTAATGAGTATGCAGAGTCGGTGAAAAATCAGTTGTTTCAAGCAGGATTTCAAGCGGAAGCGGATATCGATGACGGAGACACTATGAATAAGAAAATAAGGAATGCTCAGTTGGCACAATTTAATTTCATTTTAGGTAACTTCAGATAGTATTATTTAATGATTTTATAATAAGTACCTAATAATCTATAAAAACTCCATGAGAAAAGAGGGGGCCAAAAGTAGCCAAAAACGGTTTCCATACGATCAGGAACCCGCTGGCATGATCCATTTTTACCTAACCCGAAGGTGATGTACCTCATCACATGAACTTTTTCGTGTCGATAAAAATTTTTTAAAAGTCAACCTTTCATTTCACAGTACGAATTAGAATTAGAATCTGATTTTCAAAAATATTCGTCAAAAATGTATGCCTCATTTTTGGGGCGTCATTGGCTCAGCTTGGCCTCTCTTCCGATTATAAAATGAAGGACATTTGTTAATAATACTTTGAAATTTTAAAATACTAAATATGTTTTTTGCCAATGTTAAAGAGCCACGAATGATAAATAATAATAAATTATGACCATCGTTTTTGTATGACTTTGATATTGCAGTTGTAGGAGAAAAGGAGAGAACAGCTAGTACTGCAAACGTTCGTACTCGGGATAATAAAGTTCTTGGAGAAAAGTCATTGAATCAACTCTTAGCCCACTTCAAGAGACTTGATGAGACAAAGTCGCTCAACAATGACGATCCGTTTGAATAAATGTTTTATACGTTTACCCTAGTTAAAGTTACCTATTGTAGTTTCAGTTTGGTGTGAAATGTTGAAAAACGTTTTCATAGCCTCTGTTTTTTGCTGTGTTTTCTTGTTCCGTATTTATTTATATAACTGTAAATGAGAATTGTGTTGAGTTTCGGAAATCAAGAAACATGAATAAAAATCGAGATCCAAGTTCGAATTATCGATAATATTACTATGATTTTGTATGTATACGTTCGTAATTAGTAAACACAATATTATGCTCTTTTTATTGTATGCATAGAAGATACATACGAGTTACTCTTCTAATGAAAACGTATAATATAGTGTATAGTAGTGATGATCATCCCATCACTAATATTTCATAATTTACGAATTATGAAAAATTATCATCGTAAGAAGACAAATTGAGCACCCTTTTTAATCAAATTTTCTTTGTGGTGCCCAGAGGGAAGTTGTCAAGAAACCGGCAAAGTATTTTTTTGGCATTTTTTTCAGATTAATCGGAGTTCAAAAAATTGACTCTTGATCCTCATCTCCGCCACAAGGGTGATTTTTTCTAAAAGTTCGTTTTCCAGGATCGCAAAAATGCCAAAAAACTACTTTTCCGGTTTCCTGACAACGTTCTTCAATACTCATCGTATACATCGTACATTTTAGTAATTTGGCATTTAATTTGACAATACTTTAATCGTATTTTTACTTACAAATTTCTACATTTCTATTGTATGTACAATTTACTTCATATTTTGACATTGCTTATACATTCTTTCTTTACCGTTTTGATTTGGCTTTTTATAGGTACATATTATACAATCGTTTTTAACAATGATAGTGAATAGTGAATGATATACCAACAAGCATACATAAAGTAGCAATAAATTAGAATTCGTTATAGAACTAAAACTAATAGTAACATCATAAATTTGTATTACAAATGATATTATAATTAAATAATAATATTATAATAGGTTCAGCCTTGTACACAACGTCATTGAAAGTACATTGAACAATGTGTTACATCATATAATATTATTAGCTTTTTACATAACATAATAATATCTTATGATAATGATATTCTTTAGCTTCTACGACATATTATTAATTATTGATAGTTAAAATAGTAAAAGCACATTTGAGAATGTGCTAGAGTATGCAAATTATCGTTACCTATTATTATATAGTGCACTACAGTCTAAGGAACGTAAAAATAAAATATATACATATGTGCAAAAAATGTAAGATTGTTACAAAATGTGTAGTGGACTTTTACTAAAGTTTTTTTTAAAGTATAGATAAAGTTATATTATTTATATTATGGTATAGATTAGAAAAAAAACAGCCCTGTGAACAACAAACATAATAATTACAGAGTGCTTGTAGGTACGGATGCAGAAAGTTAAAACTCGTATTTATCAAAATAAGCCTCTTTTGTCATAAAAAAACCTTTGAGATTATACATACATATTACTGTGTATAGTGTAAGGTGTATAAGTACATATTATAAAAGTGGACAATGTTCGATTTTTTTCGATCGTGACTGGATTAAATTCATTCATTTTAATATAGTAGTGTGTATTAGTGCGACGTGCGGCTTATGACACGATGTGATCTTAGTATCGTATCGTCATTAGTAACTTGCGCAACTAAGAAAAACTAACTAATAAAATCTCTCCCGGTACTTACATTCATACTTATAGACGTGATTCTATTTAAGAATTAGAAAAAATAATGATTACGTGTAAACAATATACTCTTAGAGTTTTAAATATTTCAATATTTGATATTTCACATCGTAATTATAAATTATAATAATATTTAAGCTTTTCACACTTTTTAAAATCCATTTTTTCTTGACAGAACATGACTATGTTCCAAATGCGATGAGCAGAATGATAATTAGTACCACCAAGGCGACGATTGAAACGAGAAAAACACACTTGCGGTTTCTCTTTTGATAGTCTGCAGCCTTTCTTAATTGTTTGACGCCCTCCTCAACTTTCACATGCGTGTTTTCTACATTGTATTGTATGTTATCCTAAAAAATGAATCAAGAGTTATAAAAGTCAATAATAACGTATTATTATTATTAACAAGTACCTATATAGAATCTTGGGAAGAAAAAAAAAATGCTCTACGAGGTTCTAAGTAATACCATCGAAAAGAGGGGGTCGAAATTAGTAGAAAACCGTTTCCGCACGATCAGGATTTCCACGGCACGACCCTTTCTCACCCACCCAAAGATAGGACCCCACCAAATGAAATTTTTCATGTTGGCAGAAAAAATTTCGATTTCGTGATATTCTAGAGTAAAAAATTATGGAGAATTCGAATCTAAAGTCAGATTTTGCAAAAAAAAAAAATTTGAAAAAAAAATTTTGGAAAAAAAATTCTGAAATTTTTTTTTGACCTTTTTTGTTAAAAAATTTTTTTTTAATCTTTTGTTCGAAAAGTTTTTAAAAATATTTTTCAATTTTTTTTCAAAAAATTTCCAAACTTTTATCAAATTTTTTCCCCTAAACTTTTAAAATAAATTTCCGAGCCTCCTTTCTGGTAGTACCACCCTCGGAGAGCACTTGTTACCTACATAGTTATTCACAAATTGACTAGAAATAAAAGGATAATAAACTTGTTCCAATTTGCTTGTCATGTTTCCCGTGTCCCTAATTTTGTGTCTAATTTTTTCTTACGTAAGGTAATTATTTTATATTATTTGATAAAAGATACAAGTGTTAGTAGAAAAATTAAAATTTACTCTTACCACAAGTCCAGCCTGTTCAGAAACCATTGTCGCCAATTCTCTAAATATAACATTAAGATCTAGTATAGATTTTACAATTTGCTGCACTTCTCTCTCTCGCTCTTGTAAAGCAACATTGTCTTCTTCCAATCTGTCCAATCCAAGTAATTGTTGTTGAGTCCATTGTTGATTTTTATGAATTCCTCCCGGCTAAACCAAGCAGGTAATAAATTAAAGATTATTAAATAATTATAAAGTAATAAAATAAGCTAGGTAAGAGCATAATAATAATTTACGTAATAACACTTTCCGAATAGGTCAGTAAAAAGTGTAAAAAAATAATCATACTTCAGATTCTAAAAAGACTTCATCATAATTATAAGGAGACGGTTCGCTAACAATGTGTGGAATTTCAAAGTATCGATTTGACATTTCTTCTCGGGTTGTCATTTCTAATTAATTAAAAAAACAAAAAACAATCCATATAAGATATATTATTATAAAAAAACTTTGAAATATTGAATCGAAACTGCATGAATTCATTCTTTTTATTCTACAATAGGTACTTATTATTATGTACTTTTTAAATATTTTCCTTGACTAGCTCGGAATTGGTAAGATAACTCTTGAAGGGAATTTATAATTGACTTGACGACATTATCTCGAAGACGCTTTTCACTTCTATTAGATCGCATCCCTTTATTCTGCATCTGTTGTACGATCCGATGACAAGTTCCAAAAATCTAATTACGCGAGAAAAAGTAAGACAAAAAATGTTGTACAAAATTATTTCCTCATTAGAGAGTATTATCTGTCATACAACAATAATGTTAAATAATGATGTATTTATGTATCAGCACACAGTTTTAAACAAATAAATGAACGTCCAAGATGAAGAACCGCGTAACTCCACTTTTGTTACCATGGCAACTTGATGCTAAGTAAACGAGAGGTCAAAACCGAGTTACGCGGTGCTTCATCTTGGACATTAAATTAATAATTTCAGGTAACATTTAAAATTCACGAGGAATAATTGTTGAGAAATAAAACAAAATTAGTATACTCTTGTAATTGACTGTGTGACTTCTTCAATTTGAGTCTCGGTGCTAAAATCATCATCAAAAGTGGGACGTTGAACATGTTTATTTTGAAGTGTGTCCAACTCTTTCATTTTTTGATTAATTAAAGTACAGTTGTAACGAATGTCCAGAAGGTCGTCAATCCAGGGAGGAGGTGAGTTCGTTTGGCCATCTCCTCGTCCACCTTCCAATTCAATATCTTCCTCGATGACTAATGGTCCTTTCCTTGCAATCAATGCTACACGATCTGAAGCAAATTCCGCATTCTAAAACAAAACAACAGGTAACGTAATACATCATAATATTAAGACATTTTGTTAGAAAAAATTTAACAAAATTATTACATATTATTATACCTACAGCTTACACAGAACCATAACCGATGATGAATGTAGAGATTAATATAAATATAAGTACCTGTTCTGTATAAAGATGACGACTTTGAATGGAATTATTTCTCATGAGGATGAAAACTTCAGTTAAACTTCTCGAAACCATTTTCACCAAATACTTAACTGCTTACAAATTGTGAATTAACTTTTGAACCTTGAGTTGAGATGAGCACAATAATGATTTTAGTATTAGTTGCAGTTTTAATATTCATACTAAATTACATGGTTTAATTTTAACATGAAATATTAAGTAATAGTTTCAGCGACATAATATAATATTATAATAATAATATATTATAATATTGTTTGTATAGCCAAAAAAATACGTCACAATTTTTATCGAAATTCACAAAATAAATTGCAAATCCTGCTAAAATTCCTGTAAAATTCCTTACAAGTAATTTATAATTTATAATAATAGTAACTAAACTAGGATAATATACATAGACTTCAAATTTGCTCGTTCTAGAGCTAGTATTGACATTTCCTCCAGATGTTTTCGTGGTCATAGAGCAAAAGTGTTTCCATTAAAATATTATCCTTGCTAATAATATTATTATGACGGGGTCCGTACAACTTTGTCCAATTTTAAGATTAGAATAAAGAGCTCCATATCGAGAGCCTAATTAAAAAAGTTGATAACTCCCATATACTTTACATATTGATACATCATTGATAATATAATAACAAAAACTTTAGCTCTTCTAGTTTGAAAATTTTTTGTGAAAGGGTTGACATCAAAACATCAAAAAAAAACAGGAAAACCTAAAGTCAAAATTAAAGCAAGTGTATTATTTCATATTTAAGATTTAAGTATAGATATTATTATTATTATTATATTACCTATTTAAGATCTTCATAATGATTTAATAATAAAACAATCCCTGTATTTAATGTATAACTTGTTCATATATAGTAATAGTAGCAGTATAGAGGGATTCATATAACTTATAACTTATACTTAACTGCACATTTTTGTTAATTAAAAGTGAAAGTATAGTATATTAAAAAATAACAACATACAAATTAGATACAAATAAAAGTAACATACATAATATTATTGTGTATTTGCAGTAGGACGAGAATAATAAGTAGTATAAGTAGTAAGAAAAAATAATAAAATGATAATAATACTAAAGTGAAGACATCGTTAAGTAACTACAGAATACTAATGTACATTTTCTGAAGTGTGTGTCGAAGTATTGAACGAAACCATTAATATAAAATATTAAGATATTAGGAGAAATTAGAAATTAGAATCCTGATTTAACTTTAAAAAAGTTTGCCAAAAAAGAGAAAGTAGAAATTCAATGCAGACTTTTGCATAATATATATTATTATACTTTAGATATTTAGAAAAATATAGCAATTAATTATACTTAATAACATTGTTGAACATATTTATTGGAGTATTGGAGTCAACATCAAGATAATCACAATAATAAGACAATATGAGTTCAGGGTTCACTCTGACGAACCTCGACCTTAAAATGCCAACAACGTTACTAAATATTTGTACCCGTTATTGTGTCGATAATCTGAGTCTTACTCTCAAGTCCGAGTCAAATCCTTTAAGACTCAAGCCAAATACCTTTCTTCCAAAAGAAATCTGTGAAAAGCTCCTAGATTTTGCAGACAAGGAGAAAGAGAGTTTTGAAACTGAAGTCCTGCCATTATTTCAGGTATTGTTATCATTTATCATGTTAAAAGCTCAATATATCAATATTATGATGTTTCAAAAGCTTTTTACATTTTACATTTTTTTGAACATGTTGTGTTGCATATTACGCTTTAGTTTTGAGTTTAGTAGTTTATTATAGCATAAATATTATGGATACATTTTGGCTTTGTAGGTATTTCGTTATTATTGTGTTATACTATACTTATAAAAGTATTTACAAATTATAATGATGGTCGTGCTGATATTAATTCTCTTGGATTATTTGTTTTCTTTTATTATATAGGACACTGAATGTACCAGGATTGAATCTCTTGACCTAAGGAACTCCGCGTATGTGACTGATGACACTTTGGAAAAATTAATGGCACACATGCCTGTTAGTCTTGATATTCACAACTGTCCCAAACTCACAACTCGAGCCCTTGATATTATTAATCGTTATTCACAGAGGTAATATCTTCATTAGTTTTTGCTTTATGCACAATACACAATATTATAATATTATTGTTTTTCTATAATTTTTCTCTCTAATGTCTGCTTTTTGTGGTGTGCAAGAGCTAATAATAATAATTTAAATTATTACTATGTTATTATTTACATATTATTTAAGAGAATGTTGTATTTGCCGTTTGTTTGTTTCAGACTTCAATTTCTGACAGTAGGCAATACCACTCAAATTTTTCCGGAAACCCTTATCTACTCAACAAAAAATGCAGGCGAAGGTAAAAATATTCTATAAAAATAACCGTTTAAATTGAATTTTTAAATAGTTTTTGAAAGGATAATGAGTTTAAAAATAATGATATAATATGGATTCCGGATTCCGAAAATCAAATCAGCCTATTAAAAAAATGCTTTTTTATTTTTTTGGTTTCAATTGGTAACTACGATTTTTGTTTGAAATGAAAGCATCTTTCCGAATGACGGGAACGGAACTCATAGGTACTTCAAAAGCCGTGTTGAATTTATGCTAATAATTTTCTTTTGAAAAACTAAACGTGCTTGTTTTAAAAAATTATTTTAAAAAAGAAAATTATGAGCTCGAATTCAACACGGCTTTCGAAGCATGAGCTTCGTTCCCTTCATTCGAGAAGATGCTTTCATTTTAAACAAACATTTTTTAAATATTGTAATAATAATTATTATAATACAGGTGAGAGAGAGCAGCTTTTGAGTCGACTGTTGATGACCCGGAAATTGCTTAAGCTTGTTGTATGGGGCTTATCGATGCAAAATTTTAACATAGGTACAATAGTTCAAAAATTGTAGTATAGTTTTTATTCATAATTAATAAAGTATATAATTCAACTGCCTGATCTTTCACTAACAACAACAATTATGTTTTTTTAAATGTTTGCAGAATATGGACCAACATGTTACATGTCAATTTTAACTAAAGATTTTATAGAAAATATACAATATCTGGACGTCTCCAGTTGTGTTGATATAGAGTCACTCGAATTTTTAACGAAAGCCCACAATTTGGTGAGTGAAAATTATCGTAATTAAGTATCGATAAGAAAGAAGGTTGACTTTGTTGTATTGAACATATTATTTGAAAGGAAAGAAAAAATATCGATAAAGTGCTTGAGTGTTTTGTGCTTATTGTTCATATTTTAGACATGGCTTAGCCTCTATAATGTAACGTTGAAAAGTAATTGGTGAGTGTTGTCAATATCTAAAATAGGTTAAAATAAGTCTAGTATTCAATAAGTACATTATTTGTACAATAATGTACTATCCTAACTGTATTGGCATTGTTTTTCATTTTTCATTTTAGGGTTAATATTCTTGGAGGACTGAAACAATTAAGGTATATATTTAAAAGTTGCAGCAGCAAAGTACAAGTAGTAATAACTAATAACTATAAATGTTTAATACTTTTATTTTATTTTTATGAACTTGTTACCTGGTCATGTTCTTTGTAAAATATAGGGTATTTTGCTAATCACCATAAAAAATATGCATGAAGCGAAGGAGCTTTGACAAAGGGGCCAGGAGATGCTGAGTTTTGCAAAGCCTGTGTGGGGACGACTTATAAAAATTTTAAAAAAAGTCAAACTTTTAATCTCTTATTATGGATAAACCTGAGGTTCTAGGGCCCTTTGTCAAAGTTACTTTGTTTCATGCACAGTTTTTTTATGGAAATGAGAAAAATCCCCTATATTTTACAAAGTTTGTGGCAAGGTGAATCACCTTGCCACAAACTTTGGCAGGCTTTTAAATCCTGTTATTTATTTTTTTAAGGCATCTGGATATCTCTCAATCAAGCGAGAGCAATTCAATTTTTCGTGATCCCAATGAGACTTTATCTAATCTCGTCACTTCTCTCCCTCGGTAAATAATAACTTTGAATTATGAGACATTTCTTGCAACTAATTTTTTGAATTATGAGACATTTCTTGCAACTAATTTTTTGAATAATAATCTGATTGTTATTCACTATCTACAAAAATACTGTTCATAGTCAATGGCACCATTGAATTGATAGTATGTATGATGTGTATAAATAACATATTATAGTATGTAGGTACATCTCATGAACCTTGATTCTTATTTAATTAGACTCACGTCCCTAGACATTTCTGGAACAAACCTCGCTGGCAGGTAATGTACATATAGCAAATGAAATGAATGCTTTGTCAGGTTTGAATATTTTTATTATTATATGATGTGTTTTTATATCACGTGTGTGGATGATATGACTATAGATTACATTTTGGTTCGCCGCCTGCTAGTAAAATTAATTAATTATAATTAATTTGAATATTTGTATTACTTATCCCCCTGTAGAGGCGTTCAGGAGACTAGAGTTGATGAAGCTTGTGACATACCTGGCTTAAATTCCAGGATTCATTGTCCACTGGGTAAACAAACGAAAACAGTTCGTCTTATATTTAAGCTATCATGCCAAGGATTCAAATTCAAAACATAGAAGACTCTACAGTATAAATCTAATATTATTGGTGCACATCTACCATTTCTATTTCTATAGAATTCTTGGGCCTGTATGGTACACACCACGACGCGAGTCATCGGCATCACATACCTGTACGTATTAATTTTAAAAACTTTGCGTAAACATAACACATATGAGGAGCTTCATATAACTTTGACCAATTTTAACGTTATCATAGCTTTAAAATTGGTCAAAGTTGTGCGGACCT
>JAQIVE010004765.1:0-13985 GCA_034698285.1 Sminthurinus bimaculatus | reverse complement strand
TGTTAAAAATGTCTAGGTTTTCTTTCAATTTTTGTGCGATTTTGGCACGTGCACAAAAATAAAAATAAAATAATGACCTGAAGCTTGGATGGAAAGGACCATAATTCGGAATTTAATTATCCCCTTATTTTTTCAATATGTGTTCAAGATGTACTCTCCAAAATCCTCATTATTATCATCCTCTTGACTTTGACTGGAGAAAGCAAAAAAATCCGACGCTTTCAACTTTCTCTTATGAGCTAACGATTATTATTATTATTTTTACTTCACTTACTTATTATACAATACAGAGAAATGCACGTTTGCAAATTTATTTTGCAAATTAATTCTGAAGCCGCTTCTCAGTTCAATTAAGGGAAAAGTGAAAGTTCATGGGCAGTTATCGGTTTGCACATTTGCCTACTTTCACTTTGCACATTTCAAAGAACGGATAGAGATACAGATACCAGATTCAGATGATTTCTCCAACTTCAGCTTTCTCCGGAATCTGACTGCATACATACAGTCAGTCATACAGTCATAGGTACGATAAAATAGCCGGGAGCACACACAAAACATGAATGGTGAAAGTCAGAGTGAAAGCCAAAGGAAATGAGCTCTTCCACCTATCACTCCATCAAGTCGAATATGTATGTACAATGTACATTGTACATAGTCAAGCAGCTCAAATTCCCAATTCAAACACAAACGAAACTCACAAAGCTGCTGTCAAATAACAAGAGTATCTACATTTATGTATAGGCGAAATCATAAATGCATCTGACGAGGCGAAGCATCTGAAGTTGCAGAGAAAGTCGGGTTAAACACTTGTTTGAGTTTGAGTTTGAATTCCAGTTTAAATTTTCATTCCCATAAATAAAGTTGCTCCACATTTCCGATATGTATGCACAATTTACATTGTACATTGACTGATTATGTTGATTACTTTCATTCCCAGGACCCGGGTAAATTTTCGCAGACCCTTTCACTCCCCTCATTTTGACCTGGGCACAAGGAGGCTGCGACAAGCACAAGAAACACAGTAGACAGAAATAGAAATGAGGACAGTCTCGATATTGAGCAAAAGCATTGTTTAAAATGAAATGACATTCGCATTGCTCCAGAGTTGCTGTCCTACTGGTGTCGTGATACTCGGTCATCCGGTGAAAGTCTACCGACAAACTGCGAGTGAAATTTGAGTTATAATATCCATATCAAGTGCACAGCCCAGCCCGTCACATTTATTTATTTATATACGTTCACTCTATTTATTTTCTTCCCATGACCATCCATCCATCATTTGAGAGACAGAACACAGAACACATAAAATACAAACACACAGTTTGGAGCACCCTGGGAAAAAAGTTTACATTTGCCCGCTTTCCCCACCCAATTCATTCATCATGCATACATATGTGTGAACAGCTCATTTTCACTGAATTGCACATGGAGGACTTTCACCCAAGTTTTACGGTCACCTTTTATTACTGTTAATGTTACTAGTACTGGTATGGGGATAAAAGGGGGGCCATTTCCATTTTTACAGGACAAAAAAAGAGTACAACAACTCAACTAGGTAGTAAATTGAATTTGAATAGTGTGACAGCTTTCCCCACTATGCTATGTATGCTTTCACTCTGCCTTTGTTGCTACAATTTTATCGTCATTGTCTTTGTTTTTGGGGGGAAATTGATGAGAGCAAAGTGATAAAAGGGAGTCAATCACAATAAAATGTTATGGCTATACAAAAGTCATTTAACGTACGTTTCTACATTAATTCTTTATACTCTCACATATTACTGTCGTGCCTTGCTGGGTGTCATAAACATGACACAAGTGTGGAATGAATAAATTGTAAATTGTTTACTTATACCAAGACGAGAACGAGCGGATGGTGCTAAAATGAAGCGAAAATTAAAAACGCTATATTTCTTTCTTTTTCTCGTTATATGTCCGAAATTTCTCCAGAGGTTGACGTTTTGAATAATTCGCAAGTAGTTTAAAAAAAGGAAAAATAGACCAGAAAGTCGTCGAGGGAATTTTAGAGAACGAAAAAGCGGTGGGGAGTTAAATGTATGAACGAAACGATGCAACGGAGCGTGCCGAATGGGGCAAAAGAGTGGTGAAGACCGCAAGCAGCATGCATCAGCAGAATTTTGTCGCCACGACCACATTAACCCGCCGTTTTGGTTCTGGTTCTCATTCTGGTTATGCACCTGACGTACTCACAAGGGTGTCTGAATTTTAGTGTTGGTTGTGAGAAAAAGACGGCGAAAACAGGAAAGGTGCCCCTTTGATGACTTTATGGAGGAAAGAGCCGAGGGTGAAGCAATGGGACATGATGGCGAGTTTTTTTACCCTGAAAATTAAGAATTATGTACGAATCGTGTGTGTGTGTGTTGTGTTGACTCAGGCAGTCGTGCGAACCGTGGAACGAGGATTGAGTCAACAGTCAAAGTGAAAGCAAAAGTGAAAGTAGGAGCAAGTGCAACTAGTTGTGTGCCGCTTTCACTCCATTTTATCCGCTCGCTCGTTTATTGACCGTTGACTTTCCCTGGTGGGTCATTCTCCCTACTTTCCGCTGAGTGAGCGAAACAGCCGGTCGAATTTTGAATTTCAATTTCCATTCAAAACTTCTAATTTACTTGAAAGTTTGGCGCTAAAATATGGCAAAATACTTTAGGATTTGGCCTAATTTTGGTAAAAAATGTATGAAAAGTTCCAAAGGAATATTTGCAAATTACGTTGCATGTATGACACACATTTTTCCTCAGTCATTTGCACATTCATCGCAAAAATAAGGCGTAAATTATTGCTTACATTAGAACTGACAATAAAAATGGAAACATATCTGAAATACGCCAACTTAAATGAAAAAATAAGCAGATTGTACATAAATATCAATATTTTGGTATACGTGGGTATTGTTCCGTTTTTATGCCCCTTGCAAATGGACGAATCAATATCACGGTTTTCTCCATTGTGCATCTACATCAATTGTAATTACAGCGGAGAATAGAGCCGTCAATCTTGCCCACTTTCCTTGCTTCAAACCTACATGAAATCAGTGTATGTATAGATGTGGGCTGTCTTCTGTACCCATCCGTACAACACATAAGCCGAGCGGATTAAAGATGGACAGGCGATAGACTCCAACAAACAAACAAACAAGAGAACATCCAACTAACAACAGAGAAATAGCCAGCTGAACATACTTTGGAGAAAGCAAAGACAGCTGTTTGCTTGTTCCCTTGTTTACGGTTGCTGTACATTGTGTATTGTGCAGGAGAAGAAAGGCCTGAAAATCCTCGTGTAATTTCCGTCTCATGCCCCATAAAATATCCATACCAACCTTCACTCCCATACACAAACACAAATACAAATACAAACACACACAAGCAGATAAGACACACGGTCAAAGTAAAAGTGACTTGGTTTGGTTGTTTTGTTCGTGTGGCTCATAAACATGTACAGTAATATTATATTCCTGGGCCACTTGACTATTCCATATTAAAGGAATCTTGAAATACTCACGGAGAAAGTGGAGAAAGCCTACAAGTGGCAAGAACTCAATTTCTCCCAAATTTTCGGTATTTTGCCCGAATAGATTTCGATTCCCATCTGCATACATTTTGTTTTGCGCTGCAGGATTTCTTCCTCGGAGAACTTCAACAGCATCTTTTACTTTCACTCTATATGCTTTCACCATGTACCAAATTACAGTTAAAAAGGTATGCACAATGAGCATTAATTGTGGAGCATTTTCTCACAAACTCTTAAGAATACTTGAAACTTTCTCCATGGACTTTCACCAGCGCCCAATCAACAATACAGCTTAAACACTTGGAAAGGCTTGAAGCTAAAAATATGCGACTTGACATGGAAAGAGAGGCAGGAGATCAATTCGAATTACGATTCAAGTAGCTGCTCAAGTTGGTCCTGGCGCTTCTCTATTTCTTGTTGGCCCTGACTCTTGTAATTAGAGCCGGAGACAAACAAGCAGAGGCGTTAAGTGTATACAGTATACAATGTATGTATACATAAAATTCAAAGGCCGGGCCGCGACAGAACACAAGGATTGCACACTTAAACGATTTTAATCCCCTGTTAATGAGTCTGAGCCTGGTGAAAGTTGTACAGGGAGAAAGGGGCAGAGAATGCTGGAGAAAGCATGACACTAGAGTCGTGGAATAAGCAAGAGTAAGCAGGAGAAAGTGCTGGGTATTACATTTGCAGTGAAAGCTGGAGAAAGCGGAGAAAGCATAGTAGGGCCAGTGTCAAAACTCCTGTTTCTGGCACTGACGCCAGTGCCAGTTTCTGCCAGTGCCTGTGGAATTGGAAGGTCTTAAGAAACGTGTGTATTGTGTATGAATGACGTCCCTCCTGTTACCCTCTTTGCTCTATCCTTCTGCTCCTGCCATCCTGCCACTCATTTTAAGTCTTTAGCCTTAAAATAACTTCTCCTGTTTTGCCCCTTATCTTTTCTTATGTTAGAGTCTTTCATCATTAAATTACGTGCTGTTGAATTAACGGTACGGTGAAAATCAAGACAAGAGGAGCCATACACGGAAATGAAATGTCAAGTGTCAGAAACAAGTTTCCGGGCAAGATGCTGCTGATCTGGTTGATCTGTTCTGATAAGTAAATTAGGTCGCCAACCAGTTTTGTTATAGCATGTCGTTGTACATCTGCTGGGGATGACAAGGGTCATTTTGGGACGTTCCAATTAAAATTCTAGGTCAAGATTTGAAAAGTATGCCGATTCTAATCCATCAATTAATTTTAGTATAACAAGACAAAGCACTTATCGAATATTTTGTTTCTTTTTTTAAATTTTACGGGACTTTCGCCATTGGAGAAAGTTAACAAGAAAAAACGTGTTTTACGGCTCTGACTACTTGTATAGTTTTGCATTAAATGTTTGAAATTGGTCGAAACTGGAAAAAAGGATTGAAATAACGAAATAGGCTTCTATGCTAAGTGACTTTCACTTTTTAGCGAAAGGTAAAAGTACGGTTTTATTGCATTCATCGGTTCAACTCCTCTGTCTCAGGTGTAATAAAGAGCCGTTCAATTTAACACCTGATGAGACAAACTTTGAAACTTTCACCATTTGATGATTGATCCCAACTTGACTTTGTTGTGACTTTAAAATGGGTGCAGTACACAGTTTCACATTTCCTGTGTCTGTCTGTACTTGTTTTACTCGCCCCATAAACCTTAAACAATTTACCGTAGCCATGACATTATATAGATACACTACAACTTAAAACTTTCTCCAGGGTGATGATCAAACCGGTAGCTGTAGTTGAAGTCAGACTTAAAAAGGTGAAAGAATCGGAATTGTATAGTGGAATTGAAAAGTGAGCAAAGTGGAGCAACTCAAGCTGAAGCCGTAGTCGGCGATAGAGTGGGAGTCATCTTAAGGAAGAAATAAAAGAAAAGTGAAAAGTGGGCATGGAGCGAGTCAAACGAGAAAAATGGTACCGGAGAAAGTAGGGTGAAAGTAGGAGTAAAAGTGAAAGTACGATACGATACAACGACGGATTTTTACTGTCCTCCTGCTCGAGGATAACGAGAAGTGTTTTTACAGCCAATAAAGGTATTTATGTACTAGCTTTCTCCCTGCCCGCCCCCTCTTTCTCTTTGGAGCTTAGATAAAACTTTCTCCAGCTTTCTCCAGTGTATTTTGGGAATATCGTTTGAAGAGCCTGCCAGCCCCTCGTCCAAGTCCAAGATGAAGATGCAGGATGAAAGCCGGCTCTGGATTTGTGGAAACAAACTAAAACCCCATAGTAAATAAATGGTAAATAGTCCTGCTATAATAACCTGGAGAAAACGATCAAGTTATCGAAACAACCGCTGGAGAAAGCGGGAGGGAGGGTATACAGGTACTTTCTCTTTTTTCCAGCACCCTGACAAATAGGTCGAGCACATCGGTTGGTCAGTCTAAATTTAGCTTCAAAATGAAAAAAAACTTTCTCCCGACTTTCTCCAAATTTTTCAGTGTATCTTCTTCTTATTGTTTTGAAATTATCGTTTGGTATATTTTCCCGGCTTTCTCCGCTTCCTTTCTATCCAGTTTTTAAAAAAGGGTGCAATAAATAAAAAGGGACAGAGTGCTTTCTCCGCGCCCTGTCCGGGCTTTCCCCGTTTGCTTTCTCTTTGGATCGTGTCGTGTCTTTATGGGTGATGCTCAGGTTCATGTTCATGTTCATGTCGGCAATTTGGGAGGCGGAGAGCTTTTAGAGTAGTGGGCAAACCAGGCCATACGATGCCAGGGCAAACTGGAGTAGGCAACTGACAGTCACTGGAAAACCGTACCGAAACCAAAACCGATACAAGGGAAAGTCCAATGGAGGAAAAAGATGTACAGTGTACAGTGTAAGTGGAAGACGAAGAGCAGGAAGTGAAGAGTAGAAAGCCAGACCTTTAAATTTCTGGGCTTTCACCATCCATCTCTGCCCAGACTAGACTCATCCTTTCTTTTCTCCCTTCTTCGTTTCAACTTTCGACGTTGACTTTCTTCATCGCTTTCTCCTGCTTTTCACCAACTACTTTACTTTACCCTTCCACCGTCAAAGCCAGAGTCAGAGCCAAATCTTTCTTCGAGTCTGTGGCACGTTAGACGGTAGACCATTCACTTTGCCTATTTTTTCAAGCCGAGCCAAGCCATTCTTAGAAGGATTACGCTCATATCATTCTCCATCTTTTTCCGGCTTTCACCACGACCACCACCACCATCATCACGGCGAGAGTATCATCACACTTTAAATTTATAGGAAACACACTACACATATATGTATACTTTCTCCGTGCTTTCTCCACTGATCTAAATCCACTCCCGTTATCCCTCTCTTTCTTTTTTACCCATCTTGTTTCTCTCCCTTTATTCTTCATGTGCCGGATAAAAAGTGGGAGAAAGTTGAGTGGGTTCGTTTTTTCTAGTTTACTTCCCGTGTTTTGTTCATTGTTCATCTTGTGACTGCATTTTACCGGAATGACATTTCCAAACAATGGTTTTGAACTGGATGGGTGTCATGGGCTTGACACCCACTTGGCCCGCAGAAAAATGACGCTGATTTTCTTCACACGCCGCCTTGTATGCATTAGAGTCGGGTATAAAAATAAAGAAAAAGCAACCAGCCATGTCAGGTTGATTTTAGACTCGCGGTTTTTGGTTTTTTGTAGTGACATGAAATTTTTGCCGCCGAAAAAATCGGAGGTGCTTTTGTGTTTTTATATTTTCCGGGTTTTTTATAAAAAAAGTAAGAGATAGCTGCTGTTGATACTGTTGTTTTAGTCTTCCTTTTCTGCCTGTGAAAGTATGGACCATTTGTCGTTGTTGTCATTTTCATCGACCGCTTAAAGACGTTCACTGGTGAAATTGCACATCTTTGCCGTGCTTTCACATCTTCCGCCTTTTCTTAGTTCAACGCTCCCACCGTTTTAGACTTGTACTTTATTTTCTCACCCTACACACATTTTTTGCATCTCCTCTCATCGTTTTGTATGGTGCACTTAAATCTAAATCGGCCCCATCTGCAACTGTGCATCGAAACACATCTCGTCCCACACTTTTCCCACTACACTACACTGCAGCTCATTTAACTTTCACTTCCGGCTTTTTACGTCCTTTTGCGATACTGCAGACTGCAGTTGACTGTTGTTCGTTGAGTGTGCAGAGAAAGGATTTTCCCATTTTCACAAGTGTGTAATTTGTACGCTATCCTCAAATCACGGAATTTTATGCGCCTCCAACTTTCACTCCTTTCACCGGTGCAGTTGACTTTCTCCAGTACATTTCAATGCAGGCTGTGCATATGTACTGCCCGTATTTATGATGCCACTTGATGTTGTCTAAAGCGGAGAAAGTTGGAGTGAAAGTACCAGTTGAACAACCCAAACTTTTCATGGTATTTAAATCTAAACAAGTGGATGATGATCTCGACGATCTTGACTCTCATACATACGAACCACCATCATATGATGATGATGACTTCGTCATTGAGAGTGAGATGAAGATGTGAATCCTCCAAATCGGAATATGATGTCAAGCAGCCACCCACGCGTGACCTGATGCCTGTGCTCTCACTCTGCCGGATGCAGTCCAATTTTTTATGGTCTGTCAACCATGTACTCCAGCTTGCTTTCTCCGCCTTCAAGTGCACCACACAGATGGATAAATTGCAGATCGTTTAAACCTCTTTGTCTAGTGTTTAAATCGTCCTTCTGCACTTTCACCTCGCCCCCTTAACCCTTTTATTGCTGTTGCTAACAGAGTGAAAGCACTTTGGCCGATTTTTTTAAAAATACAAAAACTTTTGAACGAATAAATTGCAGAGTAATGATTTCAGTTAGCAAAATGGTAAAATGAGCAAAAAATTTGGATTTTTCCGATTTAAGTTGGATTTTTTAAGGAACAAATAATAATGAGCACTTTAACTGGCATGATCCTTTATCCGTTATTCTGAGACGCAGATTTTCGGACTTTCTCCACATTCAAATTTTCTAGAACGCGCGTACTAATTATTTTCTAATTATAAATGCATGAAAACGTCTTTTCTCCTACTTTTGGCATTCATCCATCTCTTCTTCTTTTGCCTTCTTTAATGCATTCTCACATTCTCAAATGTTCCATTCTTTTGCACACTTACGCAGTCCAACGGTTTTTCAATCTACAATACTTTGAACTTTGACTGAAAAAACTGCAAAAGACAAAGGCCGGGGTATTGAACTGGCGGGGGTGGTGGAAACCCCTTTTTCTGGGGTTTTCTATCTTTGTTATCAAAGCAACGCTCGATAAATCTCGACTTTCTCCCGCTTTTTAAATTGAGAGAAAGAGGGAGCTTGTTGAAAAGGCTTAATTATTCGTTGGTGCAAAGTTTTGTGTTTTCTCTATGGAAACTGGAAAATAATCAGAATTCTGGAGAACCCTTTTTTTCTATGTCTCTTTGTTCCTTCACCTCCGCATCAACAGCAATTCTTCAAGTTGAGTGTACACATGTACATTGTACATTGTACATACACTCAAAAAATATGATGAAGGTTGAAGAGCCTCAATCACTATTTAATGATTGCAGTGCTGATTTTGTGCTGGAAAAAAATAATAATAAGGGCGCACATTCGTATCGACTCGTAATTGGAAAGTTGAACTTTCTCTCTTTTGCTGAAAATTGGAATCACAACTTGTGAAAGCCAAAAAAATGCATGGTTCAAATATAAAGAGAGTTCATATTAGTCGACTTTCTACTTTGCTCTATTTTTTTCTACCACATTAGAATTAACATGAATTTCCGCTCGGATTCTGATTCTTTTTAACCCCCAGTTTGCAATTTCTTGGTTTGCCCTTTTTTATACGTGCAAACTTCACAGCTCGCCGCCTTGTATGTATACAAAACGAAAGTACTAACTTTCTCCTTAGTGTAGTGTAGTGTACATAGATTCATCCGCAAAAGTTTGAAGAAAGCTAGACTGGCTTAAAATTTTGTACTGGAGAAAGTCCGGGCGAAAGAACTTGGTGAAAGTTTAGCCTAAATTCCGAGATGGATGGCCGTATGTATATGTATGTATGTTAATTACTGGTCGTGGGCTGTCTCATCAAAATTCAGGATTGGAATTTGAGCTGCGTTGGTTGCCATTCAAGTTTCTCCTGGCTTTAACTGGGGTGAAAGTGCACTTTCACTCATCAATTATGCAAGGAAAGGAAGTAAAGTGGCAAAACACTTTCTACTCCGTTTTTCTTGACTCACATGTATGTATGTATGTACACAGGGCGTAAGTCAATTCCATCATGTGTTTTGAACAGAGAAAGCGGAACAAGTTGAAGATGAGGATGGAGATGGAGATTGGAAGGAACTATCCATCAAAATCGCTGTCACGTTGGCAGTGTAGCCAAGTCAAGCTAAAAAGGCACAGAGAGAAAGTCAAGTCAAGGAGTCAAAGAGAAAGTTGAGGAGCCTGGAGAAATGAGGATGGAGAAAGTTAGCAATTATAAACACATTGGTTGAATGGTACATGGTGTGGCGGCTCGGTTCGTTCGCTTCTTCGTTTGTTGGCTCCTTCATCAAGTAGTTTATCGACGTCGTCATATTTTTGCCACTTTCTCCAGCTCTCTCTCTCTCTCTCTCTCTTCATTCAACATACAGTAGCTCTAGCTCGTGCCAAGGCAGAACTTTCTCCACTTTTTCCAGCTTCTTGCGTCTCTTCATCATCACATTTTGTTTTTTCCTAACGAGAAGTCGATGAGGAGCCAAAACAAGTGGACCTCGGGAATTGGCTTTTCATTTGGGAATGCCAATACTAACGCAACGTGGGGAGAGTCTTTTCCCGATAAAATGAAAATGAAATGGATTGATCATTTCGGTGAAAGTTCGGTGAAAGGAGCTGGAGAAACTGGAGAAAGTATGTATACAGGACTAGGTGATGAGGTAGATATTTTCTCACGCTCTTTTGCTCATCTCAGGCGGACTTTTCCCGTACAAATTTTTACGGCGAATTCTTCAACGTCAGACTGAGCTGAGGCGCGGCAGAGTGCTGGAGGAGATTCAGAGTCCCAGAAGAAAAAAGAAGCTGGAACGTCTTGACTCTCTCTCTCTCCAGCTTCAATATCCAGCTCCAGCTTCCCTGAGCAGAGACAAAGGGGAAGAAAGCAAAAAATTGAAAGCAAAAGGCTCGTCGTCATCGTCATAACGAGTTGTGAATACTAAACAACAAGGAGTGCTCCATCCTTCCATCCATCTCGTTCCATCCTTCCATCCTTGCTTTGAGTGTCTCTCTACTTTCTCCAGCATGCAGCATGCAGCATGATTATGGATGACCGGAGTGAAAGCGCGTGGTCTTTCTCTTGTCTTGCCTCGCTGTTTGGTCTGGAGTCTGGATTCTTCTTCTTAATCATTTTCCCTTCGTGTTATTAAACAAGAGAAAGAGCAAAAGCTGGAGCAAAAGGCAAAGACGAATAGATGGGGATTATTTATACATACAAACTTTCTCCGTTCTCTACTTTCACTCACTCACTTTCACTTTCTTAACTCAACTTTCTCCATTTTTCATTTGTCCTCTCCATCCCCCACATTTTCATTTCCCTCATGTCTTTAATAAATTACGCGCAGTTGCACTTTCACATTATATACTGACTCTGGCCACACTGAAATGATACCACAAAGAGTGAGTGAAAGTGTACTTTCACTTGCACTTTCTCCTGCAGAATATTTTTTTAGAATTAAGGTAGTCAAATTTTCAGGGGCTTTAAGTATCCAGAGATAATTAAGGAATCACTCATAATATTTATTTTTACTAGCACTTTCACCCCTTGTTCTTGGGAGAAAGTTGAAATTTAAAAACATTTCTTAATAACTTTGTCAACCTTGAAGAAAGCCCAAAATGCTTGTAAGGCCATGAAAAAAAGAATTTTGACACCGGGATGGAAGCCGTGGAAAAGTGAAAGTCTGCTTTCACTTTGGATGGATTACACTTGTTTACAACTCAGTCTGTGCCGTTTTAGCTCCGTCGCCATTTCTGTTGCTCCCGGCTGCTGATGAATGAAGTGTTGACATGGGAATTATTCCCTTCACGTTCTGTCACACCCTGATGTTGTTGTGTCACGGGTGAAAGCTTATTAAAATTTTCTCAAGATGACTTCTTTTTTCCCAGACCTTTTTCTTCTTGCACAAGTGCTTGGTGTATAAATTTCGGAGATTGTTGAGGGGATAATGAAGAGATAACAGATGTTGCTGTATATAAGCGTTTGCACTTGCCTTAAGTATCAGGGAAAGCAACTTTAGCGGGTGAAAGTTACAAGTGGAAAAAACTGCGGCTGACGTGCTCAAGAAGTATGAGACTTGAGAAATGAATATTCCTGTATAGATAGAGTGCTACAGAAAAGGAAACTAAGTGCGGTGAAAGTCGGTCACGCTTTCTCCGATTTCACCACTTTCTTCAGCTTGTAGCTTCAACCTTTTCTCGTTTTGTTTCTCTTTTGAGGAAGATTATAATCAAGAAATTTACACCCTTTTAAGCGACGCTTTTACTTTCTCCCTGCTTTCTCCGGGCTGAATGTACATTGTACATACAAACCAACGCCAAACTAACACAAACCTTTACCATTTCCATCTCATCAAGTGTGCACGTCCAACCAACCTCAAAGATACATATGAGTGAAAGCAAGAGTGAAAGCATTCAATAACAAGAGATGGGTTACACTGTACTGGGGTTGGAGAAAGCACGTCCGCGTGTATAAATTATACGCCGTTAAAATGAAATAATACATGAATACGATATGACTGTGAATCTGAATACGTGGTCGAGGTGATGGAGAAAGCTGGAGAAAGTACAAAGAGGAACTAGACCACTACCTCTGACAATACCGCCATCACCATGCCTCGCAAGACAAACACTCTTGCATGAGGATGAAGATGACATTTCTCGCGTAGGAAAAGAATACCCAAGAAAATCTCAATTTCCGCTGTTCCCCCGTCACCATCATTTCATTCGACCCTCACAAAAGGAAGAGATGAGATGAAAGTACATACAGAGAAAGTAAAGTGAAAGCGGACGGAGGAATGAGTGTGGATGAGAAATGTATGTATTTGTTAGGTTGACACAGGCCATTTCTTTGAGACTCTCTCTATTTCTCTGCTTTCTCCAAGGATGAATGGGACACTGTGTGTGTGCATAGAAGAATGCGTGCGTGTATTGTGACTGCTCTCAAGATTTTCTATAGTGGAATAAAAAGGGACTGTTCCATCTTTATTTCTACAATATATTTATACCTTTCTTTCCTATTCTGCCTCTTTCCTATTCTCTCGTAAAAAATGTATAAAATGTGAATGTGATATGGTCCACATCACATCTCCACTTTCCAGTTTTAGTTTAGATGAATGAAATGAAACGAAATGAAAGGGAGTAAAACGACGGAACGATGGAACTGTCTCCCTCCTTTCTCCTTGTCTGCCTTGGAGAAAGTGAACGTGCCTTGTTCTCCCATTTGCATCTTTTTACCACACATGGTGGTGGTGGCAAAGAAAAAGAAGGTTGGAGAAAGTTGGGAGAAAGCAAGAGAGAGAAAGGCCTTTCTCCTCAACCCTTTCATATTATTACACTTTTGATTTGTGGCTCTGCTTCGGTCGTTGGTTTGGTTTGGTTTGCTTTACTCTGCTTTACATACATGCTTTCTCTCCTTTAGTTTGGTTTTGGTTGAGGTTTGCTTTGCCTTGCCTGTTTCTCCTGCCTCATTTTTTAGGAGGAGGAACGCGGGAATGCGGAATGTTTGGATAAAAACATCTTTATTGCATATTTGTGACCCCCACTCCTCCGCTTCAATCCGACTTTCACTGTCTCTCTCTCTCCCTCTCTTTCACTTTCACTGCTTTCCCCGCTCCAGGTTTTGCATACTTTTTGTCATAGCCCCGTATTTTAGTGTCTCTATTTTTCTACTCCCCCTTTTTTCCTTGTTTTATTTTTAGTCTGATTTTGTATTCCACAAGCATTGTTCTTTATTCTGACGGTTTACTTTTACTTGCTTTCTCCGCTTTCTCCCTGTTTTTGTCTTTTCATCCAGCCATACGTATGTACAATGTACATACATGTAGGAAAAAGATGTCGATTCCCCGCTTTAAAAAATCCGGGTATTTGCATTTAGGAAAATAACGGGAGAAAGCGGTGAAAGTGGATGTGGCTGGAACGGCGGAATTTTCCTCCAGGGACCAATCCTCTGTTTTGTCTCTTACTTTCTCCTGACTTTTTCTTTTCTCGGCTTGTGGTGACTTTCTCTCTTTGACTTTCTGCGCTTTCTCTTTGCTCCATGAAATATGACCAAAATATCCAAAAAATGAAAAGACATTTGGAAATTGAAATTTTAAAATGGGGAAACCCAGGCAGGAAATTTAGAGAAAGAAAGGCGGAAGCTCGAAATTGCGCCGCATTTTTAAATGTCAGTGTAAATGGCAAATTGACAAACATGCGGATGATGATGATGTTTTGAATTGCCAAAGAAACCGAATCAAAAC